>JAJQKJ010002156.1:0-79750 GCA_029574335.1 Rana kukunoris | reverse complement strand
AAGCACCCAAGAACCAATGGAAACATCAGCTGGGGCACCGACATCACTGGATTCCAGGACAGGTAGGTGTCCCAATATTAAAAGTCAGATACAGTATTTGTAGCTGCTAACGTAATTTTTTTTTGGAGGGGCTGGACCTCCTCTTTAATGCATTAGGGTAAAAAAATAAAAATAAAATCTGCTTGCATACATACCGGAGCCCAATTTAGATCCAATGATGTGTATTAGAACAGCATTTCCCTCTCTCCTCTCAATGGCTCAGAAACAGCAGTAGGTGCTGCCTCAGAGACCCAAACAGCTCCTGCTGCTGTTGATCACAGCCAGTGAGGATAGAGAAGGGGACGAGCCACACTCTGCGTGTCAATGGACATACTAAGCCAGCTCTAAAGTGAGCATGCACGTATGCCCCCATTGCAAGTGACTTACTCTGGGCCAGGATCACTGGCAAGGCACCTGAAAAGAGAATTGGGGCTGCTTTGTGCAAAACCATTGCACAGAGCAGATAAGTAGAACATGTTTTCCTTTAGAATTTCTGTAATTGTACAGTCCAGGACACAAAACTGGTGTTTATAGACGCTGAGTTATATGCTGCTGTATTTGGGAGATTGCACACCGATAAAAACAAAATAAAAATTGTGGTTCTCAGTGAACCATTTCAAATTTGGTGGGTTTTCCCTCCTACCAAAAGAACAAGCTTTTTACGTCACACCTTCTAGATCAGTGATGGCGAACCTGTGGCACGCGTGCCACAGCTGGCACTCCAAGCCCTTTCTGTCGGCACACAGCAGGCTCCCAGGATAGCAGAGGGAATCCCCCAGAAATGCAGTTACTTTCACTCGTGCAGGCGCGGAGTAGCTGGCTCCCTTTCTATCATTAATGCGATCGGGCAGTGGGACGGCAGATGTGTGTAAAGCCCTCCCTGAATACACCAAAGCAGCCCAATGGAAATAACACAGAGAGGGAGTGTCTGCTGTAAGCAGCGCGCAATGCCTCTGATTAGCCAGGAAGAGAAGAATGATCCTCCCTTCCTGGACTTGGGCAGCCAATAGGAGAGCAGCTTCCTGTGCAGGCCGGGCCTCCAGCACTGAAGCATGGCAATATGAAGGACTTTGGCTGAACACATGCACAGGTAGGACAGTGCTATGGGTGAGGGAGGGAGAGGTGGGGGCTTGTAGAGGACACTGCTTTGTTGGGAAGGGCCCTGTATTCTGAGAATTCCATGCCTCCATCCCATCCCTGTATTCTGAGAATCCTATGCCTGATCCATCCCATCCCTGTATTCTGAGAATCCCATGCCTGCTCCACCCCATCCCTGTATTCTGAGAATCCCATGCCTGCTCCACCCCATCCCTGTATTCTGAGAATCCCATGCCTATATTCTAAGAATCCCATCCCTGATCTATCCCATCCCTGATCCACCCCATCCATGTATTCTGAGCATCCCATCCCTGATCCATCCCATTCCTGTATTCTGAGCGCAGTGCATCCATATGATCCCTGTATTCTGAGCACAATGCATCCATATGATCCCTGTATTCTGAGCACAATGCATCCATCCAATCCCTGTATTCTGAGCACAATGCATCCATCCAATCCCTGTATTCTGAGCACAATGCATCCATCCAATCCCTGTATTCTGAGCACAATGCACTCCTTTGAAAAAGCACAAAGGTTTTTTATCTGGGCACAATGGTAAGGTTTTTGGTCCCTTAGGGCTCATTCAGAGGGATGATCGGTCCTATCCTCTGTACAGAGCCACTGGTAGATTTATTCCATGTTGGCACTTTAAAATAAATAAATTGGTTTTGTGTCGCGGTTTGGGCACTCGGGCTCAAAAAGGTTCGCCATCACTGTTCTAGATTATGTGTTTCCACCCATCTCTTCTGCCGATAATCCACACAGTACATTGCTGCATTCTCATGGCCATCTTTTACAGAGGTAAAACTACAGGAACTTGGGCAGCACCCGTGTTATAGCAGCTACTCATCCATTCCACACTCCTGAACCATTAGTACTTCACTGGGGATCCCCTCACTAGCAATAGTGAATCACAGGTGCAAAGAAGCTGGGGAAGAAGGGTCTAATAGCATTCTGTTCCACAGCTGGCCTACAGGAATACAAAAACAGCTCAGAGTGATAGCCATTTCCTTGACCCGGAGAAACATTCTATTCTGACTCCTCATCTGACTCTACTATAATGTCTGAATTCTTTAGAAAACTCGGCCTCTGGAAACCAAAGGTTTCAAACTAAAGTGTCAATAACGCCACGTCGTCTTTTCCACCAACCCTGTTCAGGAATCAGAACCTCCCCTACTTGAAGATATGGAAGAGAGTATTGAAGACATTAATTCTGTAGTGGGGGCATCAGAAGATTTTTCCATCCCCTGAAGCTTATGTGGTGCAACTATGGCTTTGCACCAAGTCAGGGATGGACTGGCCATTAGGACTACAGGGAGTTTCCTGGTGGGACGATGGCTCAGTGGGCCAGCTTCAGTGACAGCGGACTGCCGCCCCCCCCCCCCCCCCTCCACTCCTCTGTCTCTCCCTCCCTGCAGCGCTTACCTGGGGGAACAAAGAAGCAGAGGGAGGAGCAGGGGGACGACAGAGGAGCATGGGGGGAGGGGACAGACAGCTGACTCAACAGCTATGACCTTGGAGTTTCTCACTTCTGCCTAATTGTATGTCTGGCCGTCATGGGAGAGACCTCTCAAATTGGGCCAGTCTGGATGAATTCCAGGGCCATATGTCTGTCCCAGCCCTGCACCAAGTGCATTTGACTGTGATATAAAAACAGATGTGCCGCACACTAGCCTTTTCCTAACAGTACCATATTCTCCACCGACAAACCAAAACGCTATGGGGAACCCTGCTTTACACTCCACCATTGAGATATTTTGTTTACTAAGTAGCAGCTTTATCGTTTTATATATATTTTGTTTGGCGCGGAACATTTTCCTTTATTCCATTAAACTCCACCATTCCCAAGTGGATCAGGTAACTAATCGCCAGGGACTACACCCTTAATGAAAAGTTTCCTCCCTTTCCTATTAGAGCCTGTTCCACCAAAGCAGTCAGTGTCTGATGAGATTTTTAGCAGCAAGCATCTGCATCCCAAATTTGGGTGCCAGCTGGTCCTCGGTTCACATGCCTTCCAATTTCTACCGAGTGGACATTCAGGCCTCAACTGATGGCAACATTGACTGCAATGTTTATCTAAAAATTTGTTTGGGTTCTTAAAGCCCTTGTTTGCTTGTGAGCCTTTTACAAAAGTGGAAAAATGTGTTTACTGGAAGATCAACAGGTAATAAACCAATGTTATGAGGGGACTCAATAGCAAAAACGACTGTGCTGTTGCTAGAGACAGATTGTATTGTTTATTTTTTTGTTTTCATTAATTGAACAGTGTTCTACCTAAACTGCATCCAGAAAATACCTTTTTTGACATGGTTGGAAAATATTTCAGCCAACACTGTGCATGACAGAGAGACTTTAAGCCCTGTACACACAATCGGATATCTGATGGAATTTAATCCGATGGATTTTTTCGTCATATATTCGATGAAACTGACTTTCATCAGTCTTGCTTACACAATCAAAAATCCGACCGTGCCAAAACGCGGTGACGTACAACACTACGACAAGCTGAAAAAAAATGAAGTTCAATGCTTCCGAGCATACGTCGACTTGATTCTGAGCATGCGTGGATTTTTGTCCAATGAAGTTCCACACAGATGATCGGATTTTTCTATCAGTTTTTATCCATAGGAAAAATGTAAAACATGTATTTTTTTTTCACTGATGGGAAAAAAAACAACGATGGATCTGTCATCAGACAAATCGATCGTGTGTACACGGCTTAAGGCCCCTTTCACACATGCGGAACGTTCGTTCCATCAGTTCAGTCACGTTTTTTTTCAAACTTTTTTTTTTTAGATAACATTTTCGTCTGACCTGTTTTTTTAATGAAAGAAAAATAGGGCTTTGATCTATTCCAAAAAACAGATAGGGATGGAAGCAGATATAAGGATGATCAGCCACATAGAGATGCATTGATGTCCATTTTTAATCTGTCAACTAAAAGATGAAAAATTGACAAATGGTTCGCAATGTGTGAAAGGGGCCCAAGACAGCTAAACCAGGGCTCAAAATTTCAAGTCCTGAGCTACTAGCCAGGCCTCAAGAGTTACTCGCCACCAGTTGCCCCACCTAATTCATACACTGCCCTGCGCCTAATTGCACCCGTAAACATGCCCTCGTAGATTATCTCATGAAATGACACTGTTAAATGTTTTATGCAGAATCAAGTTACATAATTAAATATTACCAACAACTTTAACAAAATGGGACAGGGCACTGGGGGCAGACCAGAGGGACAGGGCACTGGGGGCAGACCAGAGGGATAGGGCACTAGAACTGGGTCTCTTCCCCATTCTCTTGCTGTCTCCTGCACTAGAACTGGGTCTCTTCCCCATTCTCTTGCTGTCTCCTGCACTAGAACTGGGTCTCTTCCCCATTCTCTTGCTGTCTCCTGCACTAGAACTGGGTCTCTTCCCCATTCTCTTGCTGTCTCCTCTGCAACTCCCATCCATCCTCTCTCTCTCTCCCATTTATCTCATCATCAGGAGCTTGTGTGTGCGGCTCCACGCTTGCCTGTCCCCACCTCCCCCTTTTATTTAGGCTGGCAGTGAGGAGAGGAGCTGCAGCACAGCGGGAGGGAGTACAATCCAGCGCTGAGATCCACACAACTGCACAGCCATTGACACGATAGCACAGTGCACACTGACACCGCACAGCACACATTGAGACCAATCTGTTCACAGTGCTCAGGCTGAACTGTTGGACACTTACATAGAGCACAAGGAGAAAAAAAATCGCACAAACTGGAAGGCTGCCGCTCTCAAGTCAGGGCAACTTTAAGTGAGCTACATTGGTCGGGGGGGGAGAGGGGCAGGTTTAGAGAGGCCATAATGTTAGGTCCCAAGGCTTAATGAGAATTGTAAGGAGAGCACCTGTGTACTGCTCTGCCTGTGCGCGGCTCACCAGACTACTTTTCCGGAGCACGCACCTTTCCTCTTCGGCCGCCAATCTCATATGGAGTCTCTGTGTAGGCACAGATTGGAGGGAGATTGGTCATCACTCGCCCCCAGCTTAAATCCACTCGCCAAATGCTAGTAGGCGAGTGGAAATTTTGAGGCCTGAGCTAAACCTTTTCCCACTTTATATGAAAATTCTTTACCATTAGCCAAACAAAAGTACCGGTATCTTCCATGGTTACCTGAATGCTGGTAGTGTTACGGCTTCCACATTGGTTCCTCTTTCTGAAGTTCCAATGGTTAGATCGTACCCATCCTTAAAGGGGCATTCTGTGAAGACAGAACCTGGCAGGACAGAGTTAAATAAGCTCTATAACTGAAAGCCCACCGACACAAACAGATGTCATCAGGATCAGAATATCTTACTCACTGAGACAGGATGCCAGTCTCACTTTGTACCCCCAGTAGATGCCACTTTCTGTCCTAGGATGTTGTGGGGACACGACAATGCCTTTCCTTACTTTCTGATCTACAAAATAAACACAAGTAAATATTCAGGTATTTGATTCACATTTAAAAATAAACTTGTGATTTACATAAAAACACAGTCAGGGTTAAAAGGAGAAGTCCAGCCTGAGCATTTTAGGCTGGGCTTCTCCTCTGGGTCACAGGAGTGCAACTCGTTTTGCATTCCTGTGACCCTTTTTCAGCGGAGAGTGGTCTGAAGTCGGCTCTCCGCTGACGTCACTGCCATCAGTGGGGGCAGCATGTGCATCATGACCACGAAGTTGGGATCCGCCAGCTGCCTTGACTGGCAGTCCCAGTGAGCCGATGAGACGGCCGCTCCCCACCCCTCCATGGCTCAGCGATTCAATGAGCGCAGAGAAGTAGAGCACAAGTGATGCCGACTGACAGTCAGCATCGTACTGCTCGGGGAGTGCCTCAGTTCTCAGTGCAGAGCCACCGGAGGTCTGATGCTGCATCCACCTAGGTAAGTATAACTAGAAAAAACACATGCACACACACTCTTTTAATGTGCAGTTACCAAAACAATTCAATTTATACTGCCGAAAACTGGTCTGCTTGACTATACAAATTATTTTTAAAGGTTTTCTATATGTCGATATTTAATATAGTTCCGTGCATAAAATCGTCTTGTTTACAAATATTTACATATAGTAAATGATCTTTAATATATGTAAATATTTACAAGATGCTTTCATGACATTTACAGGGCCATTTCATTTCTTTAAAGACGTGGAATGGAAAAAGTGTGGCCCTATCGTTGCTTTTTTTATTTTTTAAGCACCTCCAGCACCTATACAGTATAGCACAATGCTGCATGTTTAAAAATGTGTTTTGTTTGAAGCAAGCAAAAATCATATTCCTTCCAATACATAGGAAAAATGTGTTGCAGAAAAGAAGAGTACACCTGTCACATGACCTTGGGATTACCATCAAACCGGCCATGTGACAGTGCCCTTTGCAGCATTATGCAGGACATTGGGGCTTCACACTGGATTCTAATTTTTTTTTAAATAAAATGCAACACTCCAACACAGTGTGAGTATTTCCATGAAGTCCTGTAGTTTGCAAAGAGTGAACACCTCTCTCCTTTATAAATGGGCTTCTTACATCACAGACAAAAGAGATCTTTACAATTAGGGTCCTTTCACACTAGCGGACCGTTCGTCCATTCATTACAAGTCCGTTTACGGACTTGTAATGAACCCCTATGGGAGCGGATCCGTTAGCGGACGGAAGAATGTCCTATTTTTCTTCTGTCCGGCCAAACGGATCGGATGCAAACGGACAGACGGTCCATTTCTATCCGACTCCCCATAAGGGAGAGCGGAGGAGAGACGGGGCGGTCCCTGCACAGTGTGCGGGGACCGCCCTGTTCGCTGACAGCTGAGCGGGACCCCCCGCTGAGCTGGCGGACACACGGAGCGGACCGAAAAACGGACCGTTCCGTGTGTAAGGAGCCTAAGAAAGCTTAGAGCTGCATGTTCACTGGTTGACTACCATTGGCAAAAAACCCACATAGGTCTCTATAAGATAGCAGCAGAGAGGGTGCCTTCTGACCTTTCAGCTGTGAACAAACCAAAATTGCAGAGCAAATTATAAGACCACTTTTAAACTGAGGCACTTTTACACTAAAAACAGCACCTAAAAAGCTCACAAAAACTTATTTCCATTAGAATCAATGAATGCTTTCCCACTGGGGCAGTGTGCTGGCAGTGAAAAACTCCCCTCCCCATTGCAATGAATGGAAAGTTCTTCAAAAGTGCTCAGTGTTATTACTGGCAGTTTAGAAGCGCCTCAGTGTGAAAGTGGCCTAAAGGTTGTAAAAAAAATTAACAATTCCTGTACAAAAATTGCAATGGAAAGCCGTGCCGCCTACTAAATGTAATATTTCCCCAACTAAGAAGAAATAATATTTTTTTGTTGCAATGTTTTTATTGAGGATTTTCAGAAAAAATAAAGTATACAAAAGATTCATATATGATAAGAACATAGGTGCAAGGCTAACCAGAGACAATGCGATCGGTAAAGAACAAGTAGAGCCGAACAATAAGAATAATGAGCATGAGGAGCGCCATAACATACTGATGGAGATGCTGGGCATGCCTCCAGAACACCCCTATTGGGAGGGGACATATTCATCCATCTCTCTCTTTTCTATTTTCCAAATAAGTTAATTACTCGGTAGAGATTGAGAAAGACAATTTGGCATAAGACAACATTTTAGTCATGAACATAAACAATCCTCCCTTAGGAGAAGATATAGTAGCAAAGTTTAAATATACATTCACATAATTAGTCTTTCTTAAAATTAACCTGGTTAATTTACCACTTCCCTGCGATTTTCCAATGGCTAACATGTTTAATATCCAAAATAATAAGCACATTCATTGATATTTGAGATCAACTTCCAACCCCCCCCCCCCCCCATACTGGCAGGGCTCTGTAAATCTCAGGACTGAACAGACAAAAGTAAAAATCCATTGGGATAGTAAAAGTTCCTAAATATATATGTTATACGTGTATTTATCTGCCTTCAAAGGGTTCAGCTATAACCCAATCACAAATAAGTGCTAGACACCAATGCCATAAGTGATGAGCAGAATTTACCTGGTTTATCTTCAAATAACTGCACTGTAACCCTGAGTCCTTCTTGCAGTTGCTTGTCTATCCGCACCTCCTATCAAGACATAAGAAACAATTACAACCTGACTGACAGACCATTATTTTGCTTTTTGGTATGGTCATAGAATGCACAAGTAAAGCAAGTAGTGCAGCTAATCTTTAGTATACAGATGACAAGCGGGCCGTTTTAGACCTCCTAGTGAGAAATAACAAGCTCCACAGTGAAGATATTGCATAAGGCGATTTTCCCAGACATGGTCTTTTTTTTTTTCCATTACCAGTATTACGGTACTTCAGATAACTGCAATTATTCCTCAGCGATGAAAGTAGGCACTGTACTTATCTGCCTAGTGCAAAAATATGATTCTGTGAATATTGCATCATCATTCATGCTACAGAACTAATGTACAGCAGCCATGTTGCCGTCTCTTGTTTTAACAGCTTGCCTTATATATTCAGCCTACACACAGACGTCTGTTATGCGACCCATCTGTAGTAGTTGCTTACCAAAACAAGTTGCCGTTAACAGAGGGCACAAAGTAAAAAACATAAATCAGTATTTATAATAGTATGAGGAACAGACCGGTTATATTTCAAAGTGGATATATCCTGGTTAGCCTCTGAACAAGGCCAGTATGCTGCAGGAGCGGTTCAGTTTATAATCCCTGGGGATTATTTTAGAGGTTAAAGAAGTTTGGGGATTTTTTATTTTTTTTGAGCTAATCATATTTACCTTGGTGGATTGGGCATCAGACTGGTGCTGCATCTGTCCCCTGGCGTCTCTGCACTGAGAACCGAGCCACTGAACACCGCCGATGGCTGGGGTCTCACTCCTCCCCTAGCAGAACGATGCGGACTGTCAGTCAGCATCGCTTCTGCTCTAATTCTCCGCACTCACTTGAGCGCTGAGCTGTGGAGGGGTGGGGAGCGGCTGTCTCAGTGGCTCACTGAGACTTCCATCAATCAAGACAGCTGGCGGATTCAGACTTGGAAGTCGGGATGACGCGATGCCCCGACTCATGGCAGCGACGTCAGCAGAGAGCGGACTTTTGTACTGCAGTAAAAAACAAATTGCAGTCTTGTGACCTAGAGGAGAAGCCAAGCATAAAAAGCTCAGGCTGGACTTCACCTTTAACCACTTGCATACTGGGTATATATACCCCCTTCCCGCCCAGGCGAAATTTCAGCTTTCAGCACTGCGTCGCTTTAAATTAAAATTGCGCGGTCATGCGACGTGCCTTACAAACAAAATTGACGTCCTTTTTTTCCCCACAAATAGAGCTTTCTTTTGGTGGTATTTGATCGCCTCTGCGTTTTTTTTTTTTTTTGCGCTATAAACAAAAAAGAAGAGCGACAATTTTGAAAAAAAAAAAACAGAATATTTTTTAGTTTTTGCTATAATAAAAATCCAATTTTTAAAAAAAATATATATATTTTTTCTCAGTTTAGGCCGATATGTATTCTACATATTTTTGGTAAAAAAAAAAAAAACAATCGCAATAAGCGTATAGTAATTGGTTTGCGCAAAGATTATAGTGGCTAGGAAATAAGGGATAGAAATTTTTTTTTTTTTACTAGTAATACGGCGATCTGCGAATTTTGTCAGGACTGCGATATTGCGACGGACACATCGGACACTTTTGACACATTTTTGGGACCATTCACATTTATACAGCGATCAGTGCTATAAAAACGCACTAATTACTGTATAAATGTGACTGGCAGTGAAGGGGTTAACACCAGGGGGTGAGGAAGGGGTTAAATGTGTGTCCTATGAGTGTTCTAACTGTGTGGGGGGAGGGGGGTGACTGGGGGAGGTGACCCATGCTTTCTCCCTATGTACAAGAGAAACAGCATCTGTCACCTCTCCCTGACAGGACGTGGAGCTCTGTGTTTACACACAGAGCTTCACGTCCCTGCTCTAAAACTGCCGATCAGCGGGTACCTGGCGGACATCGCGACCGCCAGGCGCGCGCATCGGCATTTTGGGGACGCGCCGGGTTCACGCGCCCCCATCGGCGCGTGCGCGCCCCCCAGTGGCCGGAAAAAACTATGCCGTCAATTGACGGCAGCTTGGAAATTCTGATCCCCAAAGCTGCCGTCAATTGAGCATATGCCGGGCCTCAAGTGGTTAAGTTTGTTGATCAAGCAAAAGCATGATTCATTTTAAATGGCACCCCAATGCATGAAGGCAATGCAACTCCAGTGCACATGCTGCAAGCCCATTTTTGTGCTGTGGCAGCCTGTTCAAAATAAATAGGCTGCCTTAAAGTAAAGCACGTTGATGCATGACAAAACAAGTGTTATTGCACAAAAATGGCAAAGGCAAGTGGGCCCTTAGAGTAGGCACAGTTTAACTGTTAGGCCTCAGGGGGTAACATTTCAGGTTAAATGTACTGAAGGGGAGGTCAATGGTTAAAAGATTTTAAGAGTTTTGTTAAAGCGGAGGTTCACCCAAAATTCAACTTTCTGACATTAGCTCCAGCATACTGCTAACATCTGCAGTATGCTGAGTTTTTTTTTGTACTTATCGTATTATGAGCCCTTGTTATCCGGCTCCGAGCGGGGAATGGGCGTTCCTAAGCCAAGAGGAGTTGATTGACGGGCTGCTATAGCGCGTCACGCCTTCCGAAAATACCCGAAGTGACACTCGGCGTGGCAGCCTGTCAATCAACTCCTCTTGGCCTAAGAACACCTATACCCGGAAGCAATCCCTGCTCGGAGACGGATAAAAAGGGCTCATAAAACGATAAGTAGAAAAAAACAAAAAACGGCATACTGCAGATGTTAGCAGTATGCTGGAGCTAATGTCAGAAAGTTGAATTTTGGGTGAACCTCCGCTTTAAGTAAAAAATAAATCGCCGTCTCGAGCGCCTACATGGAGTTATGTGGGAGTGCGCACGCCCATTCGAGAGCGGGGGAGCCAACCCGCAATCGCTCCAGAGACAGGCAGAATGGGGATCACAGACTGCCACCATTACTAAAAAAAAAAAAAAAAGCTGTAAAACAGGACAGATTACTACAAATACGTTTTTAATGTCCAAGTAACATATCATCCCTTTAACCGCTTCAATACTGGGCACTTTTAGCCTTTTTCTGCCCAGGCCAATTTTCAGCTTTCAGCAGTTTTTGTTTTTTTTGCAGATTAAAAAAAAAAAAAAAAAAATATAAAACAGTATTTCTTGGTTTCTGTCCGAAAATGTTGTAAATAAGCAATTTTTCTCCTTCACTGATGGAGAGGCACTAATATGCAGCACCGACTGGCCTCACTGATGGGCAGTTGGGGCTTCAGTAATGATCAGTACCCCGATTATCTGTACAGGTCTCCCCTGTGAGGAAATGCCGCTGATCAGCTCTCCTCTCACACTGTCAGTGTAAGGGGAGGAGAGCTGACAAACGGCATTTCCTTCAGCTGTGATTGGATACGGCTAAGCTCATGAGTAAAGAGCTGCGTCATTGGCTCTTTACCAAGATTGGGTCGCGCCGTGTCCCAGTGACAAAGCACATCTGGGGACACGCAAGCGATGGGGCAACGTCGCCAGTCCCAGTGACAAAGCACATCTGGGGACACGCAAGAGCTGGGGCAATGTTGCGCCTGCATTGCTGGACCATGGGACAGGCGAGTATCTGTTTATTTAAAGTCAGCAGCTACACTTTTTGTAGCTGCTGACTTTTAAATGGGTGGAGCTCTGCTTTAAAGTGGTTCTAAATGCTGAAGGTTTTTTACCTTCATATATTCTATGCATAAAAAAAAGAAAAAAATTTGTGTGCTGCTCCACCCAGTCCCCCTAATACTCACTTGAGCCCCCTTTTGATCCTGCAAAGTCCACAAGAGCCTCGGCCGTCCCAGGTCTCCCTCTCCTCATTGGCTGAGACAGCAGCTGGCACCATTGGCTCTGACTGTTGTCAATTACAGCCAGTGAGCCAGAGAGGAGAGAGCATGGGTGGGGCTGAAAAGCTCTGTCTTGACGCATAGAGCAGGGCTCCAGAGTGAGCACGCACCAGTCCCCCAAAAGCAAGCGGCTTGCTATTGGAGGCACTTGTCAAGGGGGAGGAGCCAGGAGCGCTTGTGGGGGACCAGAGAAGGGGAGGATGGGGGCTGCTCTGTGCATACATATACTATACATGCACGGATAAATCCGATACCGTCCAATCGGCTCTGGAGGATTCTGTTAGGCCAACATCAAACACGTACCATTTTGTGCCTTTCTCTTCTCTTTTTCTTGTGCCTGTTTCTCCGTTTCTAGCTTCTTTAGTTGAGCTTTTTCTAACTTTCTCAGCAATTTCTCAATTTTTTCCGTTCTTCTTTTCCTGTAATGGGCACCAACAATGGCATTATATTCAAAAGAATGACAGCCAGAACCACAGCTAGTCAGAAGCAACACATTCACCAACATTCTTACGTTTCTCTCCCTCCTTTCTCCAATCTATCTTCTGGTCAGGTCCCTGGAAAAAAAAGGGGGGGGGGCATATAAAATTGAACTTAAATATACTGAAAAAATTAACACTCAACTACAGCTACCTACAGATCAATGACTTTATATATAATTAGCTACAGAGAGACCGGGTGGGAATCGTCTGGTCAGTGAATTTTTTGTAGTATGTATTACACACACACACACAGACTTTGCCCAGTCTCACACATTCTTCAGCTTATATAAGAGCAGTGTGAACAGCAAGCTTTGACAAAGCATTTGCTGAAGCTTAGCTTTTAAAAGTACCATTCAGCTCCAGTTTATAAATGTTGAACACAGATCCTAATGGGAGTGCCGATTGCCACGTTAAACAAGCTGCTAGCAGGCTTCACCACTACTTGAAGCTTGGTGAAAGCCTGCTAGCAGTTTTACTAAATGGCAATCAATATCCCCACCCAAAAATGTAGTATGTCCACACCCTCCGACCCTCATTTCCTTTATTAACATTGCAGTTTCTGACAGACCTCTCAGGTATTACATAAACTAGATCGGTGACGGTGAACCCGTGGCCACAACCGGCACGCCAAGCCCTTTCTGTGGGCACGCCAGAAGAAAAGCACACACTGACCGGCCATCCTTCCATAGAAACGGATTCGGCCCCCATCGAACTACACATCCCACAGGTCTCTAGGGCAAGTGGTGACATGTCTGAGGTGGGTGTGAATAATAAGATGTGGCTGCCACAAGTCTCTGGGGCCAGCAGTGATGTGACAGAGAGAACATGGCTCCCGAGGGTTGGAATCGGGTGACGTGCAGGCGGGTATGAGCAGTCGGATTGGGAGACACACACACTGGAGACAGGCGAGATGTGGACATTATGTGTAGATCAGTTCTGTTAGTGGAGTCCTGCTTCTTAGGCCTCGTACACACGATCAAATCTATCTGCTGGAAACGGTCTGACAGACCTTTTCAGCAGACAAATTCGATCGTGTGTACGGACAAACAGACGGATTTGACCAGCAGACAGATTTTAAAGCATGCTTTAAAATCTGTCTGCGGTGTGCCTTCTGGGAGACTGCCTTTCCGCAATCGGCCCTGAGACAGGCAAGATGGGCAAGTGCTGTGGTCTTTGTACAGCAAGGAAGCTCCGTAACCACCGACGTGAGCAGAAATGGCACGGCAAGCAGTACAAGAAGGCCCACTTGGGGACTGCCCTAAAGGCTAACCCCTTTGGAGGTGCTTCCCATGCAAAAGGAATCGTCCTGGAAAAAGTTGGCGTTGAGGCTAAACAGCCAAACTCTGCCATCAGGAAGTGCGTCAGAGTGCAGTTGATCAAGAACGGCAAGAAAATCACAGCTTTCGTACCAAATGACGGCTGTCTGAACTTTATTGAGGAAAATGATGAAGTGTTGGTTGCTGGATTTGGTCGTGCTGGTCATGCCGTTGGTGACATTCCTGGTGTGCGATTCAAGGTTGTCAAAGTAGCCAATGTTTCCCTGTTGGCCTTGTACAAAGGCAAGAAGGAGAGGCCAAGATCATAAATGTTTGTTATTGTTTAATAAACCTCATTCACAATTAAAAATAAAAAAATCTGTCTGCTGCAAATCTGTCCGTCCGACATGTCTGCTGGTTAGTACGCTAACCAGCAGACATATCTGCCCGCACATGCGTCAAATGGATTTGACGCATGCGCGGAAGTGTTTTACGTCCTGGTGCGGTGACGTGGCGGCGTCAATGTCATCGCCACGTCACAGCGATGTCTGCCGGCGGGGATTTTGGTTTGATCGTGTGTACAGCGATCAGACCAAAACAGCCCAGCAGACAAATCCGATCAAATCGGTCTGTCAGACCGATTTGAACAGATTTATTTGACCGTGTGTACGGGGCCTTAGAGGCATAGGCTCAAGCTGCTACTGTACATCCTGCTGACCGGAGCCATGTAATACCTGTACCAACTGCTGGTAGGTACCTCTTCCCCTTCAAATCCTTCCTGTCTGGTTTCACCTCCTTCATCCTGGCCCTGTGTCTAGGATCCAGATTAACCCCCAAAATAAAAGACTTCCTGGGAATCTCTCCAGAAAGTGCATTTGCAGATTTTCTCTTTTCTCTTTGCTTGTCATAAACTTTGTTGGATGAAATTATCGTTTTTCTTCATTGAAAAAAAAATATATATACATTCTTAAACAGCAGCCCTGGGAATTGTGCCCCTTTATTATTGGGAAACATTGTACCCCATCATTGGGCCTCATTATTGGTATCATTGGGAAACCTTGTGCCCCATCATTGCTGTTATTTGGCCTCATTATTTGTGTCATTGGGAAACATTGTGCCTCATTATTAGTGTCATTGCATGTGTCAGGTAGGTGAGTATGTTGCACAGTGCATTCTGAGCACAGTGCATTCCTGAACCCTGCATTCTGAGCGAATCTGGTAGAATCTTACGTTTTTTGGTCTCTTAGGGCTCATTCAGGTGATCAGTCCCATCCTCTGTACAGAGCCCCTGGTGGGTCTAATTCTGTGTTGGCACTTTGAAAGAAATAAGTTGGTTTTGCATCGCGGTTTGGGCACTCAGGCTCAAAAAGGTTCACCATTACTGCACTAGATTACCATAAGTATTGTGACGCCTTCCTTTACACCCAGTCTAGCTGATACATACTATACAACTTTTGTTGTTCGATTTCCTTTAGATTTACCTTCAACTATGTAGTGCAAGGGCCTGCCTGATTGCATACACATTGAAAGTGTTTAAGTTTGACCTCCTATTATATGGTTTGGGTAAAGCTAAAGATTGTATAGTGTGTATCCAGCTTTAGTCAGAAAGATTTACCATCGAGTTGGCCCACCCATTGCAGCTATAACAGCTTCAACTCTTCTAGGAAGGCGGTCCACAAGGTTTAGTAGTGTGTCTATGGGAATGTTTGACCACTCTTACAGAAGTGCATTTATGAGGTCAGGCTCTGATTGATGTTGGACCAGACGGCCTCTCTCGCAATCTCTGCTCTAATTCAGGGGTCTCCAAACATTCTAAACAAAGGGCCGGTTTATTGTACTTCAGAATCTTAAAGGGACGGACTTTGGCGAGCAAGAGTGGAAATTTTCCTGGCATCATTGTTAGTAAACATCTGGTATTAGGGGGAGGAATAGTGCCCCGTGGCTGGTATCATAGGGAGGAATAATGCTCTATTAGTTGTGTCAGTGGGAGAAATGGTGCTCCATTATCGGTGTCAGATGGCAGAATAGTGTCTCGTATCAGTGGGAGGGATAGTGCCCCAAGGGCTGGATAAAGGCAAGTAAAGGGCCACATCCAGCCCTCGGGCCGCAGTTTGGAGACCACTGCTCTAATTCAGCCCAAAGGTGGTCTATCGGGTTGAGGTCAGGAATCTGTGCAGGCCAGGCAAGTTCCTCCTTCCCAACCTCACTCATCCTTGTCTTTATGGACCTTGTTTGTGCACTAGTGTGCAAGAAGAGTGGAATAATGGTCAAACATTCCCATAGACACACTGCTAAACCTTGTGGACAGACTTGCCAGAAGAGTTGAAGCTGTTATAGCTACAAAGGGTGGGCCAACTCAATATTGAACGCTACAGACTAAGACTGGGATGCCAATAAAGCTCATGTGTGTGTGTGTTAAGGACGGTGTCCCAATACTTTTGGTAACATAGTGTGTATTGAACAGTATGTGTGTCCCTTTGATGATGTCAGGGGCCGTATTTGAGGACCCCTTTAGCTCATAAGTCAACAACCACTGGGCTAGATGATTGTGTTTGGTGGAGAGGTGTGTCCAGTCATATGCCAAAACAGACTACTATTTATTATTATATTTCTGTGCAGTGCTTCAGGAAGGGACCAGAGCAATTCAGAGCAATGTTGGTGCTGACCAATCTAAAATAATCTGGTCCATCCTAATGTAGAGAGAAGAAGAGTGGGGGGTTTCAAATCCCTGGATCAGCTTGGTGGGCACTGTGATCACACAAACCAATTATTATACACTTATCAGGATTTGTTTTACCTAAATTTATGATGAAATTTGATTTTTTGGGATTTCTTTTAAAACAAAAATGATTTTTCCTTTTCAAGATTTTCACTTATATTGCAAAAAAAGTAATCCCATATGGTGAATAAATACCACCAAAAGAAAGCTCTATTTGTGTAAACAGAATGATAAAAATTAGGGTTGTCCCGATACCGATACCAGTATCGGGACAAATACCCCGATGCCTAATCCGGATACTTTTTTTATTTATTTTTTCCGGAGTAGGGCGGAGAGAGGGCAGAGAGCGGGCGTAGAGGGGGCGGAGAGCGGACGGGAACCGATCAGAGGGAAGACTGAGGAGGCAGCGAGGAAGGCGGAGCGGAGGCAACCAATCGGAGAGGAGACTGAGGGGGCAGCGAGGAAGGCGGAGAGGAGGCGAAGAAGAAGGCGGAGAGCAGAGCAGTCCCCAGGTATGTATAAAATCACACTGGATGGAGAGCTGCTGCTGCTGCTACCGCCGTCTAGCTGTTTGGCGCTAAAGCCAGGGAACATAACTTTCATTTAAATAGCTGCTGTTCCCCGCCACGCGTCGTCATGGCCCCTCCCCCTTGTCGGGCACTTTTCCCAGGATTGGACAGGTGATCTGTGGGGGAGACATGACTGCATATGAGGGGGAGACATGGCTGCATATGAGGGGGAGACATGGCTTCATATGGGGGGGGGAAGTCATGACTGCATATGGGGGGGAGACATGACTGCATATGGGGGGGGAGACATGACTGCATATGGGGGGGGAGACATGACTGCATATGGGGGGGAGACATGACTGCATATGGGGGGAGACATGACTGCATATGGGGGGGAGACATGACTGCATATGGGGGGAGACATGACTGCATATGGGGGGGGAGACATGACTGCATATGGGGGGGGAGACATGACTGCATATGGGGGGGGGGCATGGCTTCAGATGGGGGGGGGGAGACATGGCTTCAGATGGGGGGGGGAGACATGACTGCAGATGGGGGGGGGAGTCATGACTGCATATGAGGGGGAGTCATGACTGCATATGAGGGGGAGTCATGACTGCATATGAGGGGGAGTCATGACTGCATATGAGGGGGAGTCATGACTGCATATGGGGGGGAGACATGGCTGGGGAGGGGGGGGGGGGATCATATGGGGGGGGGGGGAGACATGGCTTCATATGGGGGGGGAGACATGGTTTCATATGGGGGGGGAGTCATGACTGCATATGAGGGGGAGTCATGACTGCATATGAGGGGGAGTCATGACTGCATATGAGGGGGAGTCATGACTGCATATGAGGGGGAGACATGGCTTCATATGGGGGGGGGGAGACATGGCTTCATATGGGGGGGAGACATGACTGCATATGGGGGGGAGACATGACTGCATATGGGGGGGAGACATGACTGCATATGAGGGGGAGACATGACTGCATATGAGGGGGAGACATGACTGCATATGAGGGGGAGACATGACTGCATATGAGGGGGAGACATGACTGCATATGAGGGGGAGACATGACTGCATATGAGGGGGAGACATGACTGCATATGAGGGGGAGTCATGACTGCATATGAGGGGGAGACATGACTGCATATGAGGGGGAGACATGACTGCATATGAGGGGGAGACATGACTGCATATGAGGGGGAGACATGACTGCATAGGGGGGGGGGAGGAGACATGACTGCATATGAGGGGGGAGTTATGGCTGCATTTGGGGGGGGAGACATGGCTGCATATGGGGGGGACACAAGGCTACATAAAAAAAAAGTATCGGTACTTGAACTCGATCCTAAAAAAGAGGCATCAGGACAACCCTAATAAAAATTGTATTTGGGTAATGTGTAGCATGACTGCACAATTTCTTATTCAAAGCCGAGAGCATGGAAAGCTGAAAATTGGTCTGGGAACAAAGGGGGAGAAGGTGCTAAAGTGGTTAAAGACTGCCCCATGTACATTTTTCTTTCTCGTACATCACGGGACACAGAGCGGCATATTCATTACTATGTGGGTTATATGGAGTACCTTCAGGTGTGGACACTGGCAATCTTCAAACAGGAAGTCCCCTCCCTATATAACCCCCTCCCCTAGAGGGAGTCCCTCAGTTTTTTCGCCAGTGTCTTAGGTGTTGGTCACGGAATAGCTTTGCTCCACATCCTTTGGGATTAAGGGCGGGCTAACCGGATCTGTCCAAGGAGCCTCAGTGCCAAAGTGGACAGTACCCGGGCCCCAAACCGTGGGGTTTTGCCTATAATGCTCCTCTTTGGAGGGCTGGACCCTGGGCCCAGGACTTGGAGTTTGCAAAAAACCATAAGGTTCCTGTTTTGCCAGGGTGCTATATAGGTCCAGGACAGTGGGTACCTTCATAGGACCCCAGGGCCTGAAGGTCTACTACGCTACCCACGGAGATGGGAGAAGACTGGATCAGTTTGCTGGTCAAACATCCTGCAGCATGGAGCAGGTAAGGGGGAGCCTGCGGGACTTGGTTCGACAGCAGGCTCCCCGGGGTAACCTAAAAGGGGGGATAGCCTGAGTATGCTCTGCATGGGCAACCGTGATCACTATGTCTAAGAGACAGGATGACACCCTTTCTCCCCCCATCACTAGGCCCCCCTGTCTAAAGGTGTTGCTAGCTAACCTGCTGTTTCTTCCTAGAGGCTAGTAAGGATCCTTAGGGGCCTTGAGAGAGTCCTACCTGGCCGGGAGTTTTGAATCTGCCGCCGTTTCTGCGCCATGGATCTCCAGCAGCGCGGCTCCTCCATGTTTCTTCCTGTTTCCGGGTACGCGCGCGCGCCTTATTGACGTTTTTTTTCGCGCCAGACAGGAGGGCGGGGGGGGGGGGGCGGGCCTGCGGCGTCATACAGGGGCGCGCCCTTCTGCTGTTATAGACAGCAGGCCTTGTCAGGGCTCAGTCTGTGGCTGATTTTTTCAAGGAGAGGACGCAGGGCGGCAGAACAGTGACTCCCGGTGGCGGAAGAGGGGTAGTACATATGGACTTTGTCCCAATGTCTTTATTGTTAAGCCAAGAAATCCCCCTTATTTGACAGCAGGTTGGAGGCTGGCAAACTTAAATTAGGGTCATTGTATATGGTCAAAGAAAATAATATATAATTATTTAAAAAAAAAAAAAAAAAGAAAGACCAACATACGGGCCCATCAGTTTGTGGGGACACTAGTGATCTACTCTCCCCTAAACTCTGGAATTGTACTCCTGGCCACTACAGTCTGTTGTGTGGGCGGAGTCCCTCGATTTTGTATTATGGCTTCCAAGGGTTCGGGGTCAAAGGGTACAAAGAAGACCAAAAAACAAAAGGGTTCCCTTTCTGATTCTGATATGCCGATTCTTTCCCCGCAGCTTATTAATTTAAGAAGCGCCTTGGATGAGCCATTAGGGGGATCTGGTGCGGAGGCTGGCCCAGATCAGCCCAGCCCTGTGTTTATCACAGAGGAGATGCTAGCCGTATCCCTAGGGGGGCTAGAAGAGAGAATAGCAGCATTGATCGCTAGAGCTATTCCTGGTAAGAAACGGGTTAGATCCCCATCACCAGGGGGTGTATCCTCAGATGCTGAGATTCTCTCTCCGGAGGAATTAGAATCACAGGAGGATCAACTGGACCTGAACCAAGAGGGTTCAGGGATGGAGGGGTCTACCTCTGAGGAACCATTTTCAGACTCCCAGACAGAGAGACTGTGGGTACAGTCTTTGACGGACATGGTCCGCTCGGCATTTAGTTTGCCATTGCCAGAACCTCAGGTTCCTCCGGTATCCTCTCTGGGCTCTTTGAGAGCCCCGTTAAGCAACGCAGTTTTTTCCGGTCCATCCTCTCTTGGAGGAATTGATCTTTCGGGATTGGGTACGGCCGGACAGGGTTTTTCTGCCACCGAAAAGATTTGCGGTCATTTATCCCATGGAGGAAAAATTCTCCAAGAGGTGGAGGCTCCCAGTAGTGGATGCAGCCATCTCATGTGTGAATAAATCACTAACTTGCCCGGTGGAAAACGTACATATGTTTAAAGATCCGGTTGATAAAAGATTAGAAACACTTTTAAAAGCATCCTTTGCTACGGCAGGAGCAGTGGTGCAGCCAGCGGTAGCTGCAATTGGAGTTTGTCAGGCATTAAAAGACCAGACAAAAGAGATGTTAAAAGACATGCCTACCCAACAAGCAGAAGAGTTTGCTGACATTCCCAGAGCTCTGTGTTTTGCGGTAGATGCTATAAAAGATTCCATCCAGCAGGCTTCTCGGTTATCACTATGTTTGGTACACATGAGAAGGCTCTTATGGTTGAAGAACTGGGCGGCAGAACCCCCATGCAAAAAGCTTCTGGCAGGATTTCCCTTCCATGGAGGACGACTCTTCGGAGAGGATCTAGATAAATATATTCAGACTATTTCAAATGGCAAGAGTACCCTTTTACCGGTCAAAAAGACATTCCGGGCTCCTACATTTAGAAGGCAGCTTTTTCCTGTCTCGGGGCCCTCTAATTCCAGGCAGTATCGACGGCCGCCTGCACGATCCAACGGTAACAGTAGGCAGGGACAAACCCCTGGGGGTAAGAAGCCGTGGTATCGCAAGCCGTCAAAGACAGCCCCTAAGTCTGCCTTATGAAGGGGCGCCCCCACTCTCACGGGTGGGGGGAAGGCTTCGTCTCTTCTCAGAAGTTTGGGAAGCCAAGATCCCCGACAATTGGGTCCGGGCATCTGTAACCACAGGTTACAGACTGGAGTTTCTAAGGTATCCTCCGCCTCATTTTCAAGAATCAAGGCTACCAAGGGATCCAGCAAGGAAGGCCTCAATGCTGGCAGCTTTGGATCACCTGCTTGGCCAGGACGTAATTATAGAAGTGCCAGCCCAAGAGCAAGGCCTAGGTTTCTATTCCAATCTCTTTGTCATACCAAAGCCCAACGGCGATGTCAGGCCAATTTTGGACCTAAAGAGGTTAAATGGTTATCTAAGGGTGCGTTCCTTCCGGATGGAATCCATCCGGTCAGCAGCCGCCGCGCTTCAGAAGGACGATTTTCTGGCCTCCATAGACATAAAAGATGCTTACCTTCATGTACCAATCTTTCAGTCGCATCAAAGGTTTTTACGCTTCGCGGTCGGGCAGCGACACTTCCAATTCAGGGCGCTCCCTTTCGGGCTGGCCACGGCCCCCCGGGTATTCACGAAGATCCTAGCCCCAGTTCTGGCCAATTTAAGAATCCAAGGAGTCACAGTCCTAGCATACTTGGACGACCTTTTAATTATAGATCACTCACGGACGGGTCTGCAGAAGGCAGTAAACCTCACGGTTCGGTACCTCGAAGAATTCGGCTGGGTCCTAAACCAGGGAAAGTCAGCATTCCAGCCTACAAAGCAGTTGGAATACCTCGGCATGAGGTTAGACACGGAACGTCAAAAGGTGTTCCTGCCCCTTGTAAAGATCAGGGCGATCAAGGGGTTGGTTCAGTTGGTTATAAACAAGAAAAGACCAACTATTCGCCTGTGTATGCGATTACTAGGCAAGCTAGTGGCCACATTCGAGGCAGTACCATACGCTCAGATCCACACTCGCGTCCTACAGGCAGCCATTCTAGCAGCCTGGGGCAAGAGGGCACATGCCTTAGAGTCCCCTTTGACGCTATCATCAAGGGTCCGACAAAGCCTGGCCTGGTGGTTGAACCCTCAGAACCTTCTAAAGGGAAGATCCTTCAGCCCTGTTGTCTGGAAGGTAGTTACCACAGACGCCAGCCTGGCAGGCTGGGGGGCGGTCTTCGAGGGGGTTTCTCCCGCCAGGGAACTTGGGTGAAAGCAGAGAGGCAGCTCCCCATCAATATCTTGGAAATCAGAGCTGCTCGCCTAGCCCTGTTGGCGTGGACCTCCAGATTAAAGGGGTTCCCGGTGAGAATCCAGTCAGACAATGCCACGGCGGTGGCATACATAAACCACCAAGGGGGAACCAGGAGCCAGGCCGCTCAAAGGGAAGTGAACTTGATTTTTCAATGGGCAGAGGTTCATGTACCCTGCATTTCAGCGATATTCATTCCCGGAGTGGACAACCTGCAGGCAGACTTCTTAAGTCGCCAGAGTCTGTTGCCAGGGGAGTGGTCTCTGCATCCCCAGGTCTTTCAGACAATCTGCCAGAGGTGGGGAACGCCAGACGTAGATATAATGGCATCCAGGTTCAACAAGAAACTAGACAGGTTCGTGTCGCGAGCGAGGGATCCTATGGCCTGCGGAACCGATGCGTTGGTTTGCCCTTGGCATCAATTCAAACTTCTATATGCATTCCCTCCACTACAGTTACTCCCCCGCCTGTTGCGCAAGATCAGAGTGGAGCACAAGCCAGTCATTCTAATAGCTCCAGCTTGGCCCCGGAGGGCTTGGTACTCACTAGTCCTGAATATGGCAGTGGGAGACCCTTGGACTCTTCCTCTACAACCAGACCTACTCTCACAAGGTCCGATCCTCCACCCTACATTACAGCGTCTAAATTTGACGGCCTGGAGGCTGAATCCCTGATTCTCAGGGGTAGGGGTCTGTCTAGGCAGGTAATCCCTACCCTGATTAAGGCTAGAAAGCCGGTCTCCAGGGTAATTTATTACAGGGTGTGGAGGAACTATATAGGCTGGTGTGAATCCAAAAGATGGAATTGCCGCAAATATACTATTGATAGGGTGTTAAGTTTTCTCC
Organism: Rana kukunoris; assembly: GCA_029574335.1. Lineage (NCBI taxonomy): Eukaryota > Metazoa > Chordata > Amphibia > Anura > Ranidae > Rana > Rana kukunoris. The sequence goes on along the minus strand of JAJQKJ010002156.1, from coordinate 56,472 downwards.
AGCTAGGAGTGGATAAAGGCCTGGCACTAAGCACAATCAAAGGACAGATCTCAGCTCTGTCAGTGTGGTTTCAGAGGCCGCTGGCCACCCACTCGCTGGTAAAGACCTTCTTACAGGGGGTCTTGCGTATTAATCCTCCTGTCAAGTCACCAGTTTGTCCTTGGGACCTAAATCTTGTCCTGTCCACTCTACAGAAACAGCCTTTTGAGCCTTTGGCTGAGATTCCTTTACTCTTACTGACAAGAAAATTGGTTTTTCTTGGTCGCCATAGTTTCGGCCAGGAGAGTGTCAGAATTAGCAGCCTTATCATGTAAGGAACCATATCTTGTTCTGCATAAGGACAGGGCAGTTCTCCGGCCCCATCCTTCCTTTCTACCAAAGGTTATATCCAAATTTCACTTAAACCAGGATTTGGTACTTCCATCCTTCTTTCCAAAACCTACATCTAGAAAGGAGGGGTTGCTGCATACCTTGGATATTGTCCGGGGCCATGAAGGCCTATCTTAAAGCTACAGAAAAGATCCGGAAAACAGATGTGTTATTCGTTCTACCAGATGGCCCCAAGAAGGGGCAGGCAGCTGCAAAATCCACCATCTCAAGATGGATTAGACAATTAATCATTCAAGCCTACGGGTTGAAGAGGTTGCCTCCTCCGTTGTCGGTAAAGGCCCATTCTACCAGGGCCATGGGCGCCTCTTGGGCAGCACACCATCAGATCTCTATGGCTCAGATATGCAAGGCGGCAACGTGGTCATCAGTCCACACGTTTACAAGGTTTTATCAACTAGACGTGAGAAGGAATGCGGATTCTGCCTTTGGACAGGCAGTACTACAGGCTGCAGTTTGAAATCCTCGGGATCAGAAACACCCTTGGTTATAAAAAAAAAAAAAAAAAAAAAAGTTTTTTCTTGACTAAGTTGGAATTATTATTATGATTTGAGTTTATCTCTAAATTGAATCCTTCTTTGGAAGATGTCTCCCTCCCCTCATTAAAGCATTGCTTTCGGACATCCCACATAGTAATGAATATGCCGCTCTGTGTCCCGTGATGTACGAGAAAGAAAAAGGGATTTTTAAATACAGCTTACCTGTAAAATCCTTTTCTTGGAGTACATCACGGGACACAGAGCTCCCACCCCTCTTTTGGGTGACCATTTTGGGAGGCATACTGCTTGCTACAAAACTGAGGGACTCCCTCTAGGGGAGGGGGTTATATAGGGAGGGGACTTCCTGTTTGAAGATTGCCAGTGTCCACACCTGAAGGTACTCCATATAACCCACATAGTAATGAATATGCCGCTCTGTGTCCCGTGATGTACTCCAAGAAAAGGATTTTACAGGTAAGCTGTATTTAAAAATCCCTTTATTGCAGCAGGGTGGACCTTAAAGGGGATGTAAAGGAAAACATTGTTTTCCCTTAACAGCTTCCTTTACCTTAGTGTAGTCCTCCTTCACTTACCTCATCCTTCCATTTTGCTTTTAAGTGTCCTTATTTCTTCTGAGAAATCCTCACTTCCTGTTCTTTTGTCTGTAACTCCACACAGTAATGCAAGGCTTTCTCCCTGGTGCGGAGAAAGCCTCTTGAGGGGGGAGGGGCGAGCAGGAGTGTCAGGACGCCCACTAACACACAGCTCCTTTCTCTATCTGCAATGTAGAGAGTGTCCTGACCCTCCTGCTCGCCCCCTCCAGAGGTTTTCTCCACATCAGGGAGAAAGCCTTGCATTACTGTGTGGAGTTACAGACAGAAGAACAGGAAGAGGATTTCTCAGAAGAAATAAGGACATTTAAAACCAAAATGGAAGGATGAGGTAAGTGAAGGAAAACTGCAAAGGAAGCTATTTAGGGCAAACATTTTTTTTCCCCTTTACAACCCCTTTAAGCGTGAAATCACGTACATGTATGTGATTTTGCACACTGGGTCTGTGACATGTGTGCGCTGTCAGAGACCCACTCCCACTATGATTGGACACAACAGGAGCCAATCAGCAGGTCTGGGGGACCCGATGTCGGTAGGGACCCGCCAATCATTCCTAGAGCTGACCAATTATTATTAAAAAATCGTGATCTCGATTCAACCCCCCTGACGACCTGCAATGCAGAGTTTGCTGATTCTTTTATATAACAAGTGGAGAGACTTTATCTGCTCACTCAGCTGTCAATAGTCTGCCAAGTTCTTAACAGGAAACATTGTAACTAATGCTTCCTTCTTAGATCAAAGGGATAAGTGTGTGTGTAAAGAAAAAAAATCCCCAAGTTTGCAACAATATGAAACATTGTAACTAACTTCCTTCTTAGAGCAAACTTCTGTGTAAACAGGAAGTTTAACCACTTAAAGTCTAAATCTTTTTCTGACACTTATTTCTAAACTCATAGTGTTCAGAATGGACAATTTTTATTTATTTTGTTGCTTGTAAATACCTTTATTTTGTAGTCCTTCATTACTTCCTCCTCCTTATTAGCCTAGGCCAGTGATGGCGAACCTTGGCACCCCAGATGTTTTGAAACTACATTTCCCATGATGCTCAACTACAATGCCTAGTGCATGAGCCTCATGGGAAATGTAGTTCCAAAACATCTGGGGTGCCAAGGTTCGCCATCACTGGCCTAGGCTATTAAGTCACAAGGCTATTTGGAAGGGTTTCTGGGATAGGCATCATGTTTCCCAGTAGTCCTTGCAAACCTGACTGAAACCTATTATATTGCTTGTGCAGCACTGAGCATGTGCGAGATATGCAAAGCTGAAATCCAGGAAGTCATACAGTCTGGCTTCATGATGCCCACACTTAAAATGGCCATGGTCTATTTCTAGATTATAAACTATCTAAATGCTGTAACAACCTAACAAAACGGACCTTAGTTTACAGACTAACTTTACTAGAATACATTAAGCTTGTGTATTACAGGGGTATTTATATTTAAAAAGTGAAATTGTGGGTGGCACTCCCCTTTAAAGTTAAAAAAAATCAATACTTTTTGCTAGAAAATTACTTGGAACACCCCCAACATTATATATATTTTAGCAGACACCCTATGGAATAAAATGGCAATTGCTGCAATATTTTACTGTATTCGCCCAGGGGTCTTTCAAATGCATTTTTTGGGGGGAAAAAATACACTTCAATGAATAAAAATAGAGAAACAGTAAAGTTAGCCCAATTATTTTTTGTTTTAATGTGAAGGATGATTTTACGCTGCGAGAATTGTGATCCATCTTCCAAAATCATGCAGCTCTAATCATTCCCAAGGCAGACAGAATGGCGGTTTGTACACAAGGCAGATCACTGTTCTGTCAAAAGGGGAAGATTGAGATCTTGTGTTTCTGCTAAGCAGGAATATGGATCTGTCTTTCCTCCGGTCAAAGCATCCCCCCCCCCGTTAGAAAGCACTCCCAGGGAACACATTTAACCTTTGATCGCCCATTAACCCCTTCCTTGCCAGTGCCATTTGTACGGTAACAGTGCATGTTTTTTTTAGCCCTCATGTTGTAAAGCGCTGCGCAAACAGTTGGCGCCGCTATAATAATAACTTGTGGGAAAATAAGGACATCAATTTTATTTGGGTACAGTGTCGCACGACAGTCAATTTTCAGTCAAAGTAACGCAGTGCTGTATTGCAAAACATGGCCTGGTCAGGGTGGGGGTAAAACTTTATTTATCGCCCCCCCCCCCAGGAACAGGCACCTGGAGGGGAGACAGGGCTGTACCCAGTGATCCTCACATACAGCACACAGCCTGAGGAGCCGGTGTTGTGCCGATAATGGTTCCCTGCCGAAATCGGTTTCCCCTAGCTCTCGGCTCTGATCGGAACTCCGCCTCTTGAGCCCTCTACATTGCCGCTCCCTCCTACTATCCTCACGAATGCTAATGCTGCTCCTCCCCACCTCTCCAGCCCGCCCCTGTGCGCGTCCCCTGTAATCACTCTTCCATATTTAAAATAAATAAATAAAAATAAATAAATATATCTACAATTCTCCCACTATATATATATAAAATATTATTTATTGTTATCCCTCCATATTTCTTTGACAGAAATTATAATACATATATATATATATATATATATATATATATATATATATATATATATATATATAATATATAGACACATATATATATAAACTCCCGCCCCGTGTATATATAATATAACTAATTAGTTATCCCTCGATTTTTGTTTTAGACACAATTTAATTTGTATATGTGTATATATATATATATATATGTATATGTGTATATATATATATATATATATATATATATATATATATATATATATATATATATATATATATATATATATTATATATATATATATATTATCCCCTCCTATAATTTATTATTATTTATTGTTATCCCTCCTATTATTTTTATAGACTCAAAAAATTCTCCCCTCATTCACTATTATAATTATTATTACTCCTACCACCTGTTATCTATCTATCTATCTATCTATCTATCTATCTGTATACATGTCATCATTTTCATCTCTTTCTATTATTTCACCTAATGTTTTATTGCCCCTCCTATTTTATTTTTTATTACACCAACTATTATTTTATATTTATTGTTAACTCTTTATTATTTTACATTATTTTACATTATTATTACACCTCTTTTATCTCATTTAGCAACTTTGCCATAAAATGCAGGCACTGTGCCCATCAATTGGCACCAATGTGCCCATCAATTGCCGCCACTGTGCCATCAATTGCTGCCACTGTGCCATCAGAGCCACTGTGCCAGCAAACGCAGCCACTGTGCCCATCAATTGCTGCCACTGTGCCCATCAATTGCTGCCACTGTGCCATCAATTGCTGCCACTGTGCCATCAATTGCTGCCACTGTGCCATCAATCAGAGCCACTGTGCCAGCAAACGCAGCCACTGTGCCAGCAAACGCAGCCACTGTGCCAGCAAACGCAGCCACTGTGCCAGCAAACGCAGCCACTGTGCCAGCAAACGCAGCCACTGTGCCCATCAATTGCTGCCACTGTGCCAGCAAACGCAGCCACTGTGCCCATCAATTGCTGCCACTGTGCCCATCATTTGCTGCCACTGTGCCCATCAATTGCTGCCACTGTGCCCATCAATCAGAGCCACTGTGCCAGCAAACGCAGCCACTGTGCCCATCAATTGCTGCCACTGTGCCAGCAAACGCAGCCACTGTGCCCATCAATTGCTGCCACTGTGCCGATCAATTGCTGCCACTGTGCCGATCAATTGCTGCCACTGTGCCGATCAATTGCTGCCACTGTGCCATCAATCGGAGCCACTGTGCCATCAATCGGAGCCACTGTGCCAGCAAACGCAGCCACTGTGCCCATCAATTGCTGCCACTGTGCCAGCAAACGCAGCCACTGTGCCCATCAATTGCTGCCACTGTGCCGATCAATTGCTGCCACTGTGCCGATCAATTGCTGCCACTGTGCCGATCAATCGCTGCCACTGTGCCATCAATCGGAGCCACTGTGCCATCAATCGGAGCCACTGTGCCAGCAAACGCAGCCACTGTGCCCATCAATTGCTGCCACTGTGCCAGCAAACGCAGCCACTGTGCCGATCAATTGCTGCCACTGTGCCGATCAATTGCTGCCACTGTGCCGATCAATCGGAGCCACTGTGCCGATCAATCGGAGCCACTGTGCCGATCAATCGGAGCCACTGTGCCGATCAATCGGAGCCACTGTGCCAGCAAACGCAGCCACTGTGCCAGCAAACGCAGCCACTGTGCCCATCAATAGCTGCCACTGTGCCAGCAAACGCAGCCACTGTGCCCATCAATTGCTGCCACTGTGCCCATCAATTGCTGCCACTGTGCCCATCAATTGCTGCCACTGTGCCGATCAATTGCTGCCACTGTGCCATCAAATGCAGCCTCTGTGCCAGCAAACACAGCCACTGTGCCCATCAATTGCCGCCACTGTGCCATCAATTGCAGCCACTGTGCCATCAAATGCAGCCACTGTGCCAGCAAACGCAGCCACTGTGCCCATCAATTGCTGCCACTGTGCCCATCAATTGCTGCCACTGTGCCATCAAATGCAGGCACTGTGTCCATCAATTGCCATGGAAATTTTATTGGTGGGGGGGGGGCAGATCTGATAGCAATAGACAACATGTTATCAGAATAGGTTTCCCCTGGACAGAAAGGGACAAATGAAGAAAGGAAGAGTGAGGATGGTCTATACGGAGTATGGAGCAGTCAGGGAAACCATATACAAGTGCTTTTAACCCATCAAGTGCCATGGAAACTCTATTGAGTGGGGAAACCACATATGATAGCAATAGGCAGCATGTTATCAGAATAGGTTTCCCCTGGATAGAAAGGGACAAATGAAATAAGGAAGAGTGAGAATGGTCTATATGGAATATGGAGCAGTCAGGGAAACCATATACAAGTGCTTTTAACCCATCAAGTGCCAAGGAAGCTCTATTGGGTGGGGAAACCAGATCTGATAGCAATGGACAATTTGCTATCAGAATAGGTTTCCCCTGGACAGGAAGGGACAAATGAAAGAAGGAAGAGTGAGGATGGTCTATACAGAGTATGGAGTAGTCAGGGAAACCATATACAAGTGCTTTTAACCCATCAAGTGCCATGGAAGCTTTACTGGGTGGGGAAACCAGATATGATAGCAATAGACAATTTGCTATCAGAATCGGTTTCCCCTGGACAGAAAGGGACAAATGAAAGAAGGAAGAGTGAGGATGGTCTATATGGAATATGGAGCAGTCGGGGAAACCATATACAAGTGCTTTTAACCCATCATGTGCCAAGGAAGCTCTATTGGGTGGGGAAACCAGATCTGATAGCAATGGACAATTTGCTATCAGAATAGGTTTCCCCTGGACAGAAAGGGACAAATGAAAGAAGGAAGAGTGAGGATGATTTAGGCAAAGAGTAGAGCAGTCAGAAAAACGCATGGCACACTGCCTGCGTTTGATGGGCACAGTGGCTGTGCTTGATTGTACAGTGGCAGCAATTGATGGGCACAGTGGCTGCGTTTGCTGGCACAGTGGCTGCAATTGATGGCACAGTGGCGGCAATTGATGGGCGGCAATTGATGGGCACAGAGGCAGCAATTGATGGGCACATTGGCGGCAATTGATGGGCACAGTGCCTGCATTTGATGGGCACAGTTGCAAAATGAGATAAAATAATAGGAGGTGTAATAATAATGTAAAATAATAAAGGGTTAACAATAAATATAAAATAATAGTTGGTGTAATTAAAAAAATAGGAGGGGCAATAAAAAAATAGGTGAAATAATAGGAAGAGATGAAAATGATGACGTGTATACTGATAGATAGATAGATAGATAGATAGATAGATAGATAGATAGATAGATAGATAGATACAGAGCTTTTTTTCTCAGAAAATAGGTACAGGATCTCAACCACGACCCGTTCAGATTTCACAAACAGTAGAAGGGTCTTAAAGGGGCATTAAATACCAGAATTGCATTACATACAGATTGCAGAGTTCAGGGGGTTACATACAGAGTGCAGAGTTCAGGGGGTTACAAAGCTGTCACTTGTAAACACAGAAACCAGACTTCTGTGTTCACAAGTGATTGTGGTGAGCAGGCACCAAAGGGTCTGAGCCAAAGGTGGTGGAACTGAGTTCCCCCAAGTTCCCCCAGAAAAAAAGCCCTAGATAGATAGATAGATAGATAACAGGTGGTAGGAGTAATAATAATTATAATAGTGAATGAGAATTTTTTGAGTGTATAAAAATAATAGGAGGGATAAGAATAAATAATAATAAATAATAGGAGGGGATAATATATATATATATATATATATCAGAAATATATATAGAAATTATAATATATATTTACATATATATATATATATATATATATATATATATATATATATATATATTATCACCTCCTATTATTTATTATTATTTATTCTTATCCCTCCTATTATTTTTATACACTCAAAAAATTCTCATTCACTATTATAATTATTATTACTCCTACCACCTGTTATCTATATATCTATCTATCTATCTATCTAGGGCTTTTTTTCTGGGGGAACTTGGGGGAACTCAGTTCCACCACCTTTGGCTCAGACCCTTTGGTGCCTGCTCACCACAATCACTTGGAAACACAGAATTAGTTATATTATATATACACGGGGCGGGAGTTTATATATATATATATATGTGTCTATATATTTTATATATATATATATATATATATATATATATATATATAAATATATATATGTATTATAATTTCTGTCAAAGAAATATGGAGGGATAACAATAAATAATATTTTATATATATATATATATATATATAGTGGGAGAATTGTAGATATATTTATTTATTTTTATTTATTTTTTTTAAATATGGAAGAGTGATTACAGGGGACGCGCACAGGGGCGGGCTGGAGAGGTGGGGAGGAGCAGCATTAGCATTCGTGAGGATAGTAGGAGGGAGCGGCAATGTAGAGGGCTCAAGAGGCGGAGTTCCGATCAGAGCCGAGAGCTAGGGGAAACCGATTTCGGCAGGGAACCATTATCGGCACAACACCGGAGTCACCCCTGTGCACCCGTGCTGGGAGGAACACTCCGCCTGTACTCAGCTCTCACTGCGGAGGACACCACACTTGTGACAAGTATTACTAGGGAGGGGACACGCCCCGACACCTCCACAGACTTTATTCAGCCAACACAACATCCCCTCACCAGTTCCATTCTGGCTCTCTTCTCCGCCATGTTGTTCCCACGTGCTTCACCCACTTCCGCTTCCCACGGACTCCCGTAGCAACCAGCGCAGACGGGAAGCCAGGCGCAGAGTCACGTGACCAGAACGAGAAGAGAGACACGCCCCCTCACTACGAGGACCTGGCGGCCATAATGGAGAGGTGGGCGGGGCTGAGTGAGTACTGGGCGCTGAGGGAGGTTCTGCCGATAAGATTCTTCTCTGTGTGTTACAAGTAATACAATCATCGGGGTGTCAGACCCGTGTGAGTCGTGACAGATGTACTGAGTGTAAGCATTGAAATAAAGGGGGTGCAGTGTAAGGATATAATGGGGTTGCAGGCGCAGTGGAAGGATATAAGGGGGTGCAGTGTAAAAAATATATTGATATAAGGAGCGTAGTGTAATGATATAATGGGGTGTAGTGTAAAAGTATATTAATATGAGGGGGGCAGTATAATGATATAATGGGGTGCAGTGTAAGGATATAATGGTATAAGTGGTGCATGGTAAGAATATAAGGGGTGCAATATAAGAATATAATGATATAAGGGGTGCAGTGTAAGAATATAATGGTATAAGGGGTGCAATATAAGAATATAATGATATAAGGGGTGCAGTGTAAGAATATAATGGTATAAGGGGTGCAGTGTAAGAATATAATGGTATAAGGGGTGCAATATAAGAATATAATGATATAAGGGGTGCAGTGTAAGAATATAATGATATAAGGGGTGCAATATAAGAATATAATGATATAAGGGGTGCAGTATAAGAATATAATGGTATAAGGGGTGCATGGTAAGAATATAATGATATAAGGGGTGCAGTGTAAGAATATAATGATATAAGGGGTGCAGTGTAAGAATATAAGGGGTGCATGGTAAGAATATAATGGTATAAGGGTTGCAGTATAAGAATGGAATGATATAAGGGGGTGCAGTGTAAGAGTATAATATAAGGTGTGCAGTTTAAAGGGGTTGTAAAGGATTTTTTTTTTTTTTTTTTTTTTTAGTACCTTAGTATCTTGTACCTTAGTACAGTCCTCCTTCACTTACCTCATCCTTCCATTTTGCTTTTAAATGTCCTTATTTCTTCTGAGAAATCCTCACTTCTTGTCCTTCTGTCAGTAACTCCACACAGTAATGCAAGGCTTTCTTCCTGGTGTGAAGAAAGACTCTTGAGGGGGCGAGCAGGCAATTCAGGACATGCCCTACTTTGCAGATAGAGAAAGGAGCTGTGTGTTAATGGGCGTCCTGACACTCCTGCTCGCCCCCTCCCCCCTCAAGAGGCGTTCTCCACACCAGGAAGGCTGAGTCTCTCTTGGGTCTCTTGCAAGACCAATTGGCCTTTACAACCACTTCCCTGCCAGGCCAATTCTGGCACTCCACTACTACATGTAAAAATCATAATTGTTTTTCCTAGAAAATTACTCAGAACCCCCAAATATTATATATGTTTTTTATTTTTAGCAGAGACCCTCGGGAATAAAATGCCAACTTTTTTATGTTGCACAGTATTTGCGCAGCAATTTTTCAAATGCTTTTGTTTTTTGGAATTAAAAATTTACAATTACAATATAAGTTGTTTGTATAATGTGAAAAATGATGTTATGCCGAGTAAATAGATACCCAACATAACGCTTTCAAATTGCACGCACTTGTAGAATGGCGGCAAACTTCGGTACCCAAAAATCTCCATAGGCACCCCTTAATTTACAGGTTACCTGTTCGGCATTACAGAGGAGATCTTGGGATAGAATTGTTTCTCTCAGTCTAACGTTCACGGCGATACCTTACATGTGTATTGAACGCCCTTTCCATATGTGGGCACAACGTTCCTAAGCGTTCACTTTATAGAGAGATGTGGGGGTCAATAGGACCCCACATCTCTCCTTCAGGCTAGAAAGCCTGAGAAAGCCTACTTTCCACATAAAAAACCTTGAGCCTTTAGAACCACTTTAACCTTTTCCCCTGAGCTGTACACATATATGCAGCCACTGGGTGGGTGGATGGGCTTTAATGTGGAGTGGCTACATATATGTGTCCATAGGTAATTGTTTTCTGAGCTGAGAGCATCCTCACTGCACACTCCTAGTACAGTCAATGCAACCCCAATTCGAAAAAAAAAGTCAGGACACTGTACATAAAAACATAATGCAGCTCCATAAACTCAAATTTTATTCACAATAGAAAATATGAAATGTTAAAACTGAGAAAATTTACAATTTTAAGATTGTTTTTCTTTTTTAACAGGACGGAGCGTACAGTTGTTCTAATAAGTTTACATACCCTGGCAGAATTTAGAATTTCTTGGCCCCATTTCTCAGAGAACCTGAATGATAACACAAAAACTTTTCTTTCACTCATGGTTAGTGTTTGGCTGAAGCCATTTATTATCAATCAACTGTGTTTAGTCGTTTTAAATCATAATCACAACAGAAACTACCCAAATGACCCCGATCAAAAGTTTACATACCCTGGTGATTTTGGGCCAATAACATGCACACAAGTTGACACAAAGGGGTTTGAATGGCTAATAAAGGTAATCATCCTCACCCGTGATCTGTTTGCTAGTAATTAGTGTGTGTATAAAAGGTCAAAATGAGTTTCTGGACTGCTGACAGACCCTTGTATCTTTCATCCAGTGCTGCATGGACGTTTCTGGATTCTGAGTCATGGGGAAAGTAATACAATTGGCAAAGGATCTACAGGAAAAGGTAGTTGAACTTTATAAAATAGGAAAGAGATATAAAAAGATATCCAAGAAATTGAGAGTGCCAGTGTTCAAACTGTAATCAAGAACTGGAAAATGAGAGGTTCTGTTGAAGCCAAACCACGGTCAGGTAGACCAACTAAAATTGGAGCCACAACCGCCAGGAAAATTGTTCAGGATGCAAAGAAAACCCCATGAAAAAGCTTCAGATGAAATACAGGATTATCTGAAAACATGTGGTGTGGCTGTTCCAAAATGCACAATAAGGAGGTACTTGAAGAAAGAAGGGCTGCGTGGTCGAGTCACCAGAAGAAAGCCATTACTATGCAAATGCCACAAAGTATCCCTCTTACAATACATCAAACAGCACATAGACAAGCCTAAACCTTCTGGCACAAAGTCATTTGGAGTGATGAGACCAAAATTGAGCTTTTTTGCAACAGCCATAATTTGCAGAGGAGTCAACTAGGTTTATGATGAAAGGTACAACATTCCTACTGTGAATCATGGAGGTGGATCAAAGATGTTTTTGGGATGTGTGAGCTACAAAGGCACAGGAAATTGGGTAAAAATGATTGGCAAGATGAATGCAGTATGTTATACGGGTGCAACGGATTGAAAAACTCACGGATCGGATCGATCCTCGGATCAGGAGTCACGGATCGGATCATTTTCGGCTCGGCAAAAAAAAGAAAAAAAATACAAATCTTGTTACACCCACCAGAGTTTTAGATTTCACAGTTATTCTCAACACAAAACGGAGCTTATGTTCTTAAATACAGTGTTTGGAAATCCGACGGACTGTTTATTGCTGATGTGACAGAACACCTCTGATTTTCACATTAAATTTTACATTTAAACAGTCTGTCGGATTTACAAATACTGTATTTAAGGGTATAAGCTCAGTTTTGTGATGAAAATAACTGAATGTAAAACTTTATTGGGTGTAATGAAAGATGTCCACTTGCCCCCATGTCCTCCCATTACAGATGCAGCTGTCAGGGGGCTTCTCCACAAATACCTCTGGCCCCTTATCTCCCTCTGTCTTGCTATCTTCAGATTGAACATTACAATCCTGCTTACTAGGGGTGCAACGGATCTCCTACCTGCAGGAGCTCACAGATGCTGTCTCCACTCTCCACATGTCTGCAGTGAGCGCGCTGCGGGGAGGCGTGTCACGCTATGCATTGGGCTCTGGCAAGCACACGGGGGTGTAGCAAGATGGCCGCCGCTCCGGAGCTAGGCCGAAGCCGGGGACTTTCCTACGGCCGAGGCTCCGGAGCGCTCCGCAGATCGCATGGTGTACCGATCCGAACGGGGTGACCTGTTCGGATCACAGATCGGTGACGATCCGTTGCACCCCTAGTATGTTATAAAAAATACTTAAGGAACATTTGTATTCATCAGCCAGGAAGCTACGCATGGGATGTACTTGGACATTCCAACATGACAATGATCCAAAACACAAGGTCAAGTCGACCTGTCATTGGCTACAGCAGAATAAAGTGAAGTTCTGGAGTGGTCATCTCTGTCTCCTGACCTCAATATCATTGACCCACTCTGGGGAGATCTCAAACCTGCAGTTCATGCAAGACAGCCCAAGAATGTACAGGAACTTGAGGCTTTTTGCCAGGAGGAATGGACAGCTTTACCATCTGAGAAGATAAAGAGCCTCATCCACAAATACCACAAAAGACTTCAAGCTGTCATTGATGTTAAAGGGGGCAATACACAGTATTAAGAACTGGGGTATGTAAACTTTTCATTAGGGTCATTTGGGTAGTTTTAAACACAGTTGATTGATAATAAATGGCTTCAGCTAAACACTAACCATGAGTGAAAGACATTTTTTTGGCTCATCATTCATATTCTCTGAAAAATGGCCAAGAAATCATAAATTCTGTCAGGGTATGTAAACTTATGAGCACAACTGTACTATGGGGCTTCTGTTGTCGGCTGCCTCCTCTGCACCCCCCTCCCGAGATGAAAAAGGTATGTATACTGCTTTCTTCTTTACAGGGTTAGATAGGTAAGTGTTAGATTGTGTATGTCTGTAGATGCAGGAATTTTCAGTGTTAAGGTGGGCTCATCCTTTAATAAGTGTTTAGAATTCATATTCGAGAACACAGATATTTGTTTACACATACAATAAGATTTATACATTTTCAGCACATTTAACATTTTCCAATAACACAAAACAAAAGTCAAACAAATACCAAATTTATTGTGACAAACAAAACATAACACTTATCAACAGTCGTAGTGGTCCCAAGGACCAAACACAAAGCACAAATTTAGGGAAGATTACAGAATAAATTGCAAGCAGTTGTTTTGCAAAAGAAATGTCTGTAATATCCTTTTAATTAAATTGAAAGTAATTTCAAGTAACAAAAATGTGGTCCCACAGTTTGTATTGAAGATCTTCCTTTATGATTGGTATGTTAAGCGAGGAAGGCATTGATTGGCTGCTCAGCATTAAACCACATTTGGAATTTCAGCTGCGATATCATTTTTATTGATTATCAAGCTAGCCCCAAACAAGGATTTGACTGGCTACTTTAATAGTCCAACATTTGGGTCGTTAGCATTCAATTTTTAATAAGCTGAAGGGGTCATATTACTAGATAACAAAGGAGTTATCTTCTTTTGCAGTTTCTCATATTGTTGCGTGCAGTCCAATCCTAATGAGAAAAAAATATACTGACCAACTGCAATACCAGATTACAGCAGCAGGGGGAGTTACAAATCTGTAGCTGCTGGTAGGCAAAGTCATTTGTTTTAAAGTGGATGTAAACCCCAAAATGTTTTTTTTTTTTTTATGTCACAATGTAGAGTCTAAGATTTCCTATCATCTGTGCCCAGTCTTGCCACACAGAGTTAATCCAGCTCTGACCAATCCTCTTTTATTGTTCAGTGAAAATTAACAGACTTCTAGATAAAAACCTGTCTAAATAAAAAGTCAGTTTCTCTCTCCTTGCTTTGAGTGACAGGTTATTTACATATCTAACTTGGACATGTTTATCATATGTTATGTTTATCATAATATGAGGTGATCCAAAGTTCATATTACCAGGATGTGTTATATGGGGGAGGGGTGGATTTCTCACTTTTTATACTGTGGATCACCTCAGATTATGATAAACATAACATATGATAAACATGTCCAATCGCTCAAAGCAAGGAGAGAGAAACAGACTTTTTATTTAGACAGGTTTTTATCTGGAATTCTGTTAATTTTCACTGAACAATAAAAGAGGATTGCTCAGAGCTGGATTAACTCTGTGTGGCAAGACTGGGCACAGATGATAGGAAATCTTATACTCTACACGGTGACATAAAAAAAAACATTTTTGGGTTTACATCCACTTTAAAACAAATGACTTTGCCTACCAGCAGCTACTATTTTTTATTAACCAAGAAGCCATTTCTTTATACTGAGGGCACCTTGCCGCTATAGGCCTCCCCATCTTTGATGGAAAACCCTGCTCCTAGGTGTCAGTACGAGTGCTGTCCCTGCTTACTGACAAAGGATAGATTAGGCTGGGCTCCATAATCAGAGAAGTCAGGACCCCAGTGACACACAAAGATAGTTTTACTACTGTGGTGTCAGCTCTTAACCACTTCAATACCAGGCATTTTCACCCCCTTCCTGCTCAGGCCAATTTTCAGCTTTCAGCACGGTCATGCTTTGAATGACAATTGTGCAGTCGTGTGACAAATGCTTTCTTTTGGTGGTATTTGATCATCTCTGAGGTTTTTATTTTTTGCGCTATAAACAAAAAAATTGTGACAATTTTGAAAAAAAAACAAACACAATATGTGTTTTTGCTATGATAAATATCCAAATAAAATAAAAAAGATTTTTTTCTCAGTTTAGACCAATACATATTCTTCTATATATTTTTGTTAAAAAAATAAAAAATAAATAAGCATTGATTGGTTTGCGCAAAAGTTATAGTGCCTACAAAATAGGGGATATATTTATGACATTTATTTTTATATATATTTTTACTAGTAATGGCAGCGATCTGCGATTTTTGTTAGGACTGCGATATTGCGACGGACATATCGGACACTTTTGACACCATTTTGGGACCATTCACATTTATACAGCGATTAGTGCTATAAAACTGCACCGATTACTGTATAAATGTGACTGGCAAAGAAGGGATTAACACTAGGGGCGATCAAGGGGTTAATGTGTTCCCTAGGGAGTGATTCTTACTGTGGGGGGAGGGGACCCACAAGGGGAGGCGACCGATCGGTGTCCCTATGTACAAGGAACACACAATCGGTCTCCTCTCCCCGACAGGACATAGAGCTCTGTGTTTACACATACAGAGCTCCACGACGAGCAATCGTGGTCGCTGGGTACACGCAGTGGGTCCCCAGTAATGCGGCGAGCATGCGCTCCACACTGCGGGAATCCCAGGACGTCATATGATGGCCGCCCGGAGGGACGAAAGGTTCCTGCAGCCGTCATATTACTATGAGCCGGACGGGAAGCGGTTAAGCAAGACATACACTAGGATTTCTCTTGTTTAGTCCCGTGTTCTAAAGGCAAGAAAGGTGTTATCAAGTTCTCATCCGTGCTAAACCAATCTCTCCTGCTAGATATTGTATTCTGAAAACAGAAACCTGTGACGGTCAGAACACCCAAACAGTGGTTGAATCCGATTGGTTGCAGCTTATGTTCGGCTGAAAAATTTTCATGGTGCCCCTTCCATTTTCAGATCGAAGGATGTTGAGTGGCCAGCACATAAAATGTATCCTCTTGCCTGGGATGGCCTTTAAATGAGAAAAAAACTTTAAAGAGAACCAGTCACGTTAAAAAAAAGTTCTGTACAAAAATTATTTTAAATAGAAGCACAAGTTAGCAGTACGTGCCTGGAGTTCCCAGCAATCTTTTGTGTGCTACCAAGGAGTCCACTGAACCCAAAGACTGGCCTTACCTTCAGACCCGGCTGAGAGCTTTGGTTCCCCCAGTCACAATTATTCAATGAAGCCTCAGCCATCAGGAACGAGCTGCCATATGAGTAATAGGACATAGGCATCAAAGCTGCATATGAACCCACGGCTTATGTGGGAGGGGGGCACCTCAGGTTAGAGTTAGACGGCTTACCCAGATGCATGCAAAAAAAAAAGAAAGAGGAGAGTTGTGGCACCTTGCATGGTCTACCTACCTTCAGAAAACCATATTAACTTAGGGGCTGTTTGTACATGATGGGACGATGTACATGATGGGACGATGGGCGTTTCCAAACCCAAAAACAAAAATCTAAGATATTGCAGCTCACGAGTCCTTAGATGTGGTACCTACATTTTTTTTTTCTTAAGCCCTGGACCATTTTGTTGCCAAATGACCGGGCCCCTTTTTGCGATTCGGCACTGCGTAGTTTTAACTGACAGTTGCGCGCTCATGCGACGTGGCTCCCAAACAAAATGTACTTTCTTTTTTCCCCACAAATAGAGCTTTCTTTTGGTGGTATTTGATCACCTCTGCGGTTTTAATTTTTATAAACAAAAATAGAGCGTCAATTTAAAAAAAATGCAATATTTTTTACTTTTTGCTATAATAAATATCCCCAAAAAATATATAAAAAAATTTTCCCCTCAGTTTAGGTCGATGCGTATTCTTCTACATATTTTTGGTAAAAAAAAAAAATCGTAATAAAGCGTTTATTGATTGGTTTGCACAAAATTGGGGATAGTTTTATAGTATTTTTATTAATATATATATTTTTTTATTAGTAATGGCAGAGATCAGGGATTTTTATCGTGACTGTGACATTATGGTGGACACATCGGACACTTTTTTGGGACCATTGTCATTTTTACAGCGATCAGTGCTTTAAAAATGCACCGATTACTGTGAAAATGACGCTGGCAGTGAAGGGATTAACCACTAGGTGGCGCTGTAGGGGTTAAGTGTAACCTAGGGAGTGATTCTTACTATAGGGGGCGTGGCTTGTTGACATGTCACTGATCGTTGTTCCGGATGACAGGGAACAGGATCAGTGACAGTGTCACTAGGCAGAACGGGGAGATGTTGTGTTTACACTAACATCTCCCCGTTCTATCTCTCCGTGAGACGATCGCGGATATCCCTGTGGCGATCAAGTCCGCGGGACCCGTGGTTGGGCTTGTGGCGGGCACGTGTGCGCCCACAACAATCACTTCTTTAAAGGTGACGTATATATACGTCCTTCTGCCTGCCTGTGCCGTTCTGCAAATGTATATCTGCGTGCGACGGGCGACAATCGGTTAATTTTTACCCGGTGATTATGCCAGAAACAATGCCTGCCCTGTACTGTATCTGTGAAGGAGCAGTACTGTCATCCTGGGACAGGACTACAGATTACCTACCTCTCTCCTTTTACCCATAACAGGGTTGGAGAGCTCTGCATTTAGCTGGGAATAAAATGTAACTGATAACAGTCAGCAAGGGAACTGATCAGCTCACTAGATTTCTGGCAGGATCTTTTTTTTTTGTTCTTTGCAGGTCACAAAATACTTTTCAGTGGTATATTTAACAGACCAAAAAGGAGCAAATAAGAAAAGTTCATTGTTAGGGCTTACATATGCTTCAAGTAGGCTGTGTAGACTGGATCACACTGGATTGTTTCCCAATCATGTAGAATTGCAATAATAAGTACAGTGGAACCTTGGTTTGCGAGCAACGCGGTTAACGAGCGTTTCGCAATACGAGCACTGTATTTAAAAAAATCTTAACTCGGTTTGCGAGTGTTGTTTCGCAAAAAAAGAAGCACAATTCAGGCCAAAGCAATGTGGAGTACCGGGTTTGACCTGAGGTGGGGGGCGCCGGAGCCGAACGTCAACGCTGATCGCAGCCGGCTGACCTCAGCAAACCTCAGGAACAAAGTATTTTCCAAGGTTTGCCGAGGTCAGCCGAAGTGTCCTCTGGCCTTTTTGTCCGTTTCCGAGGCTCTCCGCCTCTGGCCGCATGCAATATTGCATGCCATTGAAGTCAATGCGGAACAATTTTTTTTTTGTTTCCATTGACTTCAATGGTGAAACTTGCTTTGATATGAGAGTACTTTGGATTACGAGCATTCTCCTGGAACGGATTATGCTCGTAATCTGAGGTTTCACTGTACTTTGCTATGCTGTTTAGAACAATGCCCCTCCCTATTCTAAGATTCCTTTGCATATCCAAAAAAAAAAAGAAACGCTCTAAAATTCAATAAAAAGCAGCAAATTCATTGAAAAAGAATTTAGAATGAACATTAATAGGAAAATTCTGTACATTCAATTATTGATGAACTTCATTCAAAAGTACTTCAAAAGGTTGTTTGCTTTTAAAGTGATTTTAAATTCTCGTTGGGGACCACTGCCTATCGCAAATATTTGGATGACAACCATAGGTGTGCGCAGTATATTGCATTAGGGTGTGCACCCCAAATCTCAAACACACACACTACCAATCACTCACTGTGTTCATTCAGAAAGGGAAGGGGCCAGTAAATTACATATTTACCATCCCCTTCCCCCATTCATCCTAAAACATCCCCGCAGCATCAGCAACCGGGAGAGGAGGGAAGCCAGCAGTGCGGGTGGAAGGGTTACTAGGGCAGTAGGGGGAATCTATGCTGCACAGGGTTATTAGGGTGTGCCTGGGCACACCTGGCACACCCTGTGCGCACGCCTATGATGACAACTGTGAGAAAGAAATGAAATTGCCACTGCTAATCTCCTTCTGGAAATGCTAGCTGCCTGGCTGTCATACCGACTCCCGTTTTCACAAGCCATTGACTTAGAACATGTATTCAGGTCAAGAGTTCAAGCTTTAAATTGTTACTTAACCCAGGACCCTGCATTCACTATATCTGCTCTCCCACAGTACACAGAACATGGAAATGCAATTATTTTAGTAATAGAAACTGCTAAATACCTTTTTTTCATCAGCAGTATATATAGGTCTTGTGACGTCTATCAGTGTCTGGTTAAAGCTTGTAGGAGGAGTTTCTTATGAGAATGCATGACTCCTGCCCTGTCTGGACAATACCTTTTGCCCCTGTGTTGATCACATGCACCCTTGCAAAAAATGATCGTGTGTGGGCTTTAACGGCGTGAAAAATCTGCGCATGCTCAGAAGCACGGTATGAGGCGGGAGCGCTCGTTCTGGTAAAACGACTGTTCGTAATGGAGTAAGCACATTCATCACGCTGTAACAGACAGAAAAGCATGAATCGTCTTTTACCAACACGGAATCAGCCCCAAGGGTGACGTCATCCAAATGGAACTTCCCCTTTATAGTGGAGTCGTACGTGTTGTATGTCACCGCGCTTTGCTAGAGCATTTTTTTTCACGATCGTGTATATGCAAGGCCGTTTTAATGATCGGGTTGAAAAGAACATATTTTTTTCTAGAGCCTAAAACATCGTTTTTTACAACCCGAAAAATGATTGTGTGTACGCTGCATAAGGGTTTACAACCACTTTAAAGCAGTATTAATCCCAAAAGCAAACATTATATTGCATTTTACCAATTCTAATGCCGCGTACACACGGTCGTTTTTTGCGATGAAAAAAAACGACGTTTTTTTAAAACGTCATTTAAATTGATTGTGTGTGGGCAAAACGTCGTTTTTTGTCTTAAAAAAAACGAAAAAAAAAAATTCCAACATGCTTGAATTTTTGGTGTCGTTTTTCAAAACGACGTTTTTCAACCCGCGCATGCCCAGAAGCTAGTTATGAAGCGAGCTTCAATGGAAAAGAGTGGTGAACGTAACCTCGCTTTTTGTGAAAAAACGATGGTGTGTATGCAAAATTGTCTTTGAAAAGTGACGTTTTAAAAACGTTGTTTTTTACTTCACAGAAAACGTCGTTTTTTTTCATCACAAAAAACGACCGTGTGTACGCGGCATTAGATGCGATGGCTGCATTCATTTTCTATTTTAGGCTCTCTCGCCTTTATTTTCATGTTGTGATCCAGTCAGTAAATATGCAGTTTTTCAACAGAACAAGCTCTCTAGCAGTTACAGGGATGACACAAATCATCTACCAGTGCCAGGGATGCTTAAAATTCATCAGCTTTTTTTTATTTTTATATACAAAACCTTTTTTCCAAAAAAGAAAATACTGGTTTGCTGTAACTAATTATAACGTTTTAGCTATAGGTTTAGCTTCAACGTGTTAGTGAATTTAAATCTGCTAGTAGATCAAACACTTCCCTCCTCCCAGATTAAATTGTCACTTAACCCAGGACCCTACATTCGCTATAACTGGTCTCCCATAGTAAACAGAACATGGAAATGTAATAGTTTTAGAAAACAAACTGCTAAATTCCCTTTCTCATCAGCAGTTGTGTGACTTCTATCAGTGTCTGGTTAAAGAGATACTAAAGGTTTATTTTTTATTTATTTTATAAATAACAAACATGTCATACTTAGCTGTGCAGCTCGTTTTGCATAGAGTGGCCCCGAACATCCTCTTCTGGGGTCCCTCAGCAGCTCATCCCCGCATTAGATAACTCCCTAGGAGAAGAGCACTCCCGAGGGGGTTACCTTGCGGGCGCGCTTCCGAGTCATAAACTCGGTGTCCATAGTGTATGACTCGGCCCTACCCCCGCGTCATTGGAATATGATTAACAGCAGCATCAGCCAATGGCTGCACTGATATCCTACTATGCAATCAATGCCAGGACTCCGTGGAGAGAAGAGGATGCTGGGGATGCACTGAGCAGGTAATTGCCAGGTGTTTTTTCATCTTAATGTATAGGATGCAGCTATGACTAAGCACTGTCCATTCTGATCTGCTGTGGCATGTATTTTTGAATCAATTTTAATAAAGGAAAAAACTGCGGCTGTCCAGATTTTCTTCCAATTTGCATTGTTACATGCATTGCCAGCACCTGGGGCTTCTAAACTGGAGGAGAGGCTTTTTCCTTCATTTGACCTGCCTGGAGCGGCGATATCCCTTTCTCTATAGGATGCATTAAGGCGAAAAAACACAACCTTTACAACCCCTTTAAAGCTTGTATCAGGAGTTTTTATTCTCCTCTACCTGTCCTCTAAGGCTGCATGACCCCCAGAATTTGTCTGGACATCCCCGAGGCCCTGTGCTGATTACATGTTCCCACAAGAAAAAAAAAATCTCTCTGGCAATACACACCATACTGAGCATGTACGGAGTGACCATAAGACTTTGTTCTATCAGAAGATGGATTGGGCACAGAAAAGGATTTTTCATCCCGCCTATCGTCTTCCCAGTAGATGGTGCCCTTGTGCTTTGATTGTTTTGTGCCTGTAAAATGGCAAATTGCTTTATAGCTGCACTGAAACTGCTTAAACAGAAGGACAATTCATGAGTTTAGGCCTAAGCTTTAATAGCTACATAGCAGCTTAGTCGTGTTAATAGAAGTGCCTGCAATAAATTTCTGCGCTCACTAATAATCATTTACAAAAGGAACAAATGCCTCCCTATGATGTAAGCTACACAGTAGCAGCAATTAACTGCACATAATCGCACAAATCTTTAGTTGCAAGCAATTAACCACAGCTACTTGCTATAGTGTGTGTAAAACTGCGTATATAAGTTCGGTTCAAAACTATGAAAATGGACTGAGGGTCGTTTTCATCGGTCCAAACCGATCGTGTGTAGGCCCCATCGGTCCGTTATCCTTCGGTCCAAAAACAGATGGCTTGCTTTTAAATTCAACCGATCGTTAGTACGCACGAGCATCGGTTAAATATCCACGCATGTTCAGAATCAAGTCGAGACATGCTTGGAAGCATTCAACTTCGTTTTTTTCATCACGTCGTGTTTTACGTCACCGCATTCTGACATGATCGGTTGGTGTGTAGGCACATCAGTCAGCTTCATCGGTGAACCAATGAAAATGGTCCGTCGGACCGTTCTCATCGGATAGACCGATCGTGTGTACAGGGCTTTATGCCAGAGCTAGACATTTGTTCCATTTACTAACAATCAAACCAGAAGTAGCATGGCTGAGATACTAAAAAAGGCCTGTGCAGCTTACACCTTCAAGCGGACTAATACAGGAATTTGATTGGCTGCTTGTCTCTACGTTGTGCAAGGGCCAGACTGTGTTTCCAGCTGTCTAGATAAGAAGGATGCTACAAAATCAAGTTTTATATTCTCGAAAAAATTCCCTTATAGAAATCAAGGTGACAGGTTCTGTGAAGGTCCATTACTACACCAAGTGTGCCCAATGTCATTTGTAGCAGTTATTGGCCAGGCTATCACGTCGGGAGGTCATACTCCAACTACACCCTACATTGGCCGATTCTGAAAAAAAATACAAGGCTTTCAAATAATACAAGATAACAGAAAAAATGATAAAACGCATAAAATAACTGGGCAATACACAATCTCAATAAAATCAATTTGTTTCTCTTATGAAACGCAATACGAAATACAAACAAAGAAACACTTAGTGGCTTAGGCCCAAGTAGGCTTGGTTATTCCCTGGGCATTCCCCAGGTTTTTGTTGTTATCTGTTTAGGCCCAAGGGCTCGAGCGATGAGGCAGCTTTCATGCACCATGGTCATTCCCTTGAGCAACAGGGTGGTACAATTCTCATTAGTCACCCAACACATGGCATACAATGATGAGCACTTCAGGGTACTGAACAGGTTTTCACAAAGCCGCTCCAAGGCCAGAAATGTATATAGTGCATTGGCTAGTCATGAAGGCCAGAGCAGAGGCACGTGGGAGAGCGCGGAAAGTCCCGGCCTTATGCCTGTAGAATAATCCTTCAATTAGGAGTGTACAAGGCATGCTTAACATGGTAACACTTCACCAAATATGTCTGTCCATGTAACACATGTAGAAGGTAGCTGACCTGTTCTCAGATAAACTCGGATCAGCGGTAACTGCATTGGTGATCCGTGAGCCTGGTGGAGTGATTGTCCAGGTCACCGTAGTGCAAAGTCATGGTCAGCCATAAAGGAAAACTGGATCCCCTGAGGCTGAGGCCTGTGGGCACAATTCACTTGGAATCCTGAAGCTCCTTGGCTTTTTTTAAGATAGGCAGCACATCTCCATCAGACAGGGGGTAATCCTGCAGGGAAGAAAAAAGGGATTTTTAAATACAGCTTACCTGTAAAATCCTTTTCTTGGAGTACATCACGGGACACAGAGCGGCATATTCATTACTATGTGGGTTATATGGAGTACCTTCAGGTGTGGACACTGGCAATCTCAAACAGGAAGTCCCCTCCCTATATAACCCCCTCCCCTAGAGGGAGTCCCTCAGTTTTGTAGCAAGCAGTATGCCTCCCAAAATGGTCACCCAAAAGAGGGGTGGAAGCTCTGTGTCCCGTGATGTACTCCAAGAAAAGGATTTTACAGGTAAGCTGTATTTAAAAATCCCTTTTTCTTTCTCGTACATCACGGGACACAGAGCGGCATATTCATTACTATGTGGGATGTCCGAAAGCAATGCTTTAATGAGGGGAGGGAGACATCTTCCAAAGAAGGATTCAATTTTAGAGCTAAACTCAAATCATAATAATATTTCCAAATTAGTCAAGAAAGAAGAACCTTTTTCTTTTTTTTTTTTTATATAACCAAGGGTGTTTCTGATCCCGAGGATTTCAAACTGCAGCCTGTAGTACTGCCTGACCAAAGGCAGTATCCGCATTTCTTCTCACGTCTAGTTGTTAAAACCTTGTAAACGTGTGGACTGATGACCACGTTGCCGCCTTGCATATCTGAGCCATAGAGATCTGATGGTGTGCTGCCCAAGAGGCGCCCATGGCCCTGATAGAATGGGCCTTTACCGACAAAGGAGGAGGCAACCTCTTCAAACCGTAGGCTTGAATGATTAATTGTCTAATCCATCTCGAGATGGTGGATTTTGCAGCTGCCTGCCCCTTCTTGGGGCCATCTGGTAGAACGAATAACACCTCTGTTTTCCGGATCTTTTCCGTAGCTTTAAGATAGGCCTTCATGGCCCGGACAATATCCAAGGTATGCAGCAACCCCTCCTTTCTAGATGTAGGTTTTGGAAAGAAGGATGGAAGTACCAAATCCTGGTTTAAGTGAAATTTGGATATAACCTTTGGTAGAAAGGAAGGATGGGGCCGGAGAACTGCCCTGTCCTTATGCAGAACAAGATATGGTTCCTTACACGATAAGGCTGCTAATTCTGACACTCTCCTGGCCGAAACTATGGCGACCAAGAAAACCAATTTTCTTGTCAGTAAGAGTAAAGGAATCTCAGCCAAAGGCTCAAAAGGCTGTTTCTGTAGAGTGGACAGGACAAGATTTAGGTCCCAAGGACAAACTGGTGACTTGACAGGAGGATTAATACGCAAGACCCCCTGTAAGAAGGTCTTTACCAGCGAGTGGGTGGCCAGCGGCCTCTGAAACCACACTGACAGAGCTGAGATCTGTCCTTTGATTGTGCTTAGTGCCAGGCCTTTATCCACTCCTAGCTGGAGAAAACTTAACACCCTATCAATAGTATATTTGCGGCAATTCCATCCTTTGGATTGTGAAAGAAATAAATAGTGTCTATATAAATAGATAAAAAACAAACATATTCAATATAATCAAAATTATGAACAAATTAAATTATATCAAAATGGATGATAACAATGTAAATATATAAAGTCCATAAAGGCTAAATAAATATAGAATATATATATGAATGTGTAAATTCTCTAATAGTCCTATTAGGGAAATAAGAAAAAAATAGCAGCTTTCCAAGTTGAATGACACAGGTGATAGCTGTAGATCGTGAAAGTCCTGTATAAGTTCACCATCAGTAACACAATATTACTTCCAATGGTAAGGTAAATAGGGTGTACTCTTACCAGATATAAAGGGGATTCAGGCATGTCACTCCCAATACGTCTGGAGTAGGACGCTTCCGGATCTTCCACACTGGGTTGATGCGATCTCCACTGAACCAGCAGATATTCAGCAACTCCAAAAAGCTTGAAACTGTCTTAGATCTGTCTTCTCAGCCTTTCTCAGAACAATATGTTCTTATCTTCCTTTACACTCCTCTGCAGAACAACATGTTCTTGTCCTCCTTGGTTTTTCTCTGAGATGTCGGTCACAGCTGGTTATAACCTCCTCATTTACATCTACCTGAAAACATTCAGAGATCAGAGCTGCTCTTTGTTGGTTCTTCCTCAATGAACCTCTGTAGCTGCTGACAGCTACAGAGGTTCATTGAGGAAGAACCAACAAAGAGCAGCTCTGATCTCTGAATGTTTTCAGGTAGATGTAAATGAGGAGGTTATAACCAGCTGTGACCGACATCTCAGAGAAAAACCAAGGAGGACAAGAACATGTTGTTCTGCAGAGGAGTGTAAAGGAAGATAAGAACATATTGTTCTGAGAAAGGCTGAGAAGACAGATC
Source organism: Rana kukunoris (assembly GCA_029574335.1). Lineage (NCBI taxonomy): Eukaryota > Metazoa > Chordata > Amphibia > Anura > Ranidae > Rana > Rana kukunoris. The sequence continues at coordinate 30,688 of JAJQKJ010002156.1, read as the reverse complement.
TAAGACAGTTTCAAGCTTTTTGGAGTTGCTGAATATCTGCTGGTTCAGTGGAGATCGCATCAACCCAGTGTGGAAGATCCGGAAGCGTCCTACTCCAGACGTATTGGGAGTGACATGCCTGAATCCCCTTTATATCTGGTAAGAGTACACCCTATTTACCTTACCATTGGAAGTAATATTGTGTTACTGATGGTGAACTTATACAGGACTTTCACGATCTACAGCTATCACCTGTGTCATTCAACTTGGAAAGCTGCTATTTTTTTCTTATTTCCCTAATAGGACTATTAGAGAATTTACACATTCATATATATATTCTATATTTATTTAGCCTTTATGGACTTTATATATTTACATTGTTATCATCCATTTTGATATAATTTAATTTGTTCATAATTTTGATTATATTGAATATGTTTGTTTTTTATCTATTTATATAGACACTATTTATTTCTTTCACAATATCACATTGTGCTTCTGAGCGCAACCTTGTTGTTTTTTATTTCTGTTTTTTATGTATATCACATATTTTTGTGTTGCTGCTGGATATCACCTAACTTAATTTGATTCACTTCATCATATTTACTTTAATTAATATTTATTTTAATTTAATTAATTGTTAGCGCGAGGAATTTTCCCCCTTTTTGATTGAATACATCCTTTGGATTCACACCAGCCTATATAGTTCCTCCACACCCTGTAATAAATTACCCTGGAGACCGGCTTTCTAGCCTTAATCAGGGTAGGGATTACCTGCCTAGACAGACCCCTACCCCTGAGAATCAGGGATTCAGCCTCCAGGCCGTCAAATTTAGACGCTGTAATGTAGGGTGGAGGATCGGGCCTTGTGAGAGTAGGTCTGGTTGTAGAGGAAGAGTCCAAGGGTCTCCCACTGCCATATTCAGGACTAGTGAGTACCAAGCCCTCCGGGGCCAAGCTGGAGCTATTAGAATGACTGGCTTGTGCTCCACTCTGATCTTGCGCAACAGGCGGGGGAGTAACTGTAGTGGAGGGAATGCATATAGAAGTTTGAATTGATGCCAAGGGCAAACCAACGCATCGGTTCCGCAGGCCATAGGATCCCTCGCTCGCGACACGAACCTGTCTAGTTTCTTGTTGAACCTGGATGCCATTATATCCACGTCTGGCGTTCCCCACCTCTGGCAGATTGTCTGAAAGACCTGGGGATGCAGAGACCACTCCCCTGGCAACAGACTCTGGCGACTTAAGAAGTCTGCCTGCAGGTTGTCCACTCCGGGAATGAATATCGCTGAAATGCAGGGTACATGAACCTCTGCCCATTGAAAAATCAAGTTCACTTCCCTTTGAGCGGCCTGGCTCCTGGTTCCCCCTTGGTGGTTTATGTATGCCACCGCCGTGGCATTGTCTGACTGGATTCTCACCGGGAACCCCTTTAATCTGGAGGTCCACGCCAACAGGGCTAGGCGAGCAGCTCTGATTTCCAAGATATTGATGGGGAGCTGCCTCTCTGCTTTCACCCAAGTTCCCTGGCGGGAGAACCCTTCGAAGACCGCCCCCCCCAGCCTGCCAGGCTGGCGTCTGTGGTAACTACCTTCCAGACAACAGGGCTGAAGGATCTTCCCTTTAGAAGATTCTGAGGGTTCAACCACCAGGCCAGGCTCTGTCGGACCCTTGATGATAGCGTCAAAGGGGACTCTAAGGCATGTGCCCTCTTGCCCCAGGCTGCTAGAATGGCTGCCTGTAGGACGCGAGTGTGGATCTGAGCGTATGGTACTGCCTCGAATGTGGCCACTAGCTTGCCTAGTAATCGCATACACAGGCGAATAGTTGGTCTTTTCTTGTTTATAACCAACTGAACCAACCCCTTGATCGCCTTGATCTTTACAAGGGGCAGGAACACCTTTTGATGTTCTGTGTCTAACCTCATGCCGAGGTATTCCAACTGCTTTGTAGGCTGGAATGCTGACTTTCCCTGGTTTAGGACCCAGCCGAATTCTTCGAGGTACCGAACCGTGAGGTTTACTGCCTTTTGCAGACCCGTCCGTGAGTGATCTATGATTAAAAGGTCGTCCAAGTATGCTAGGACTGTGACTCCTTGGATCCTTAAATTGGCCAGAACTGGGGCTAGGATCTTCGTGAATACCCGGGGGGCCGTGGCCAGCCCGAAAGGGAGCGCCCTGAATTGGAAGTGTCGCTGCCCCACCGCGAAGCGTAAAAACCTTTGATGCGACTGAAAGATTGGTACATGAAGGTAAGCATCTTTTATGTCTATGGAGGCCAGAAAATCGTCTTTCTGAAGCGCGGCGGCTGCTGACCGGATGGATTCCATCCGGAAGGACCGCACCCTTAGATAAGCGTTTAACCTCTTTAGGTCCAAGATTGGCCTGACATCGCCGTTGGGCTTTGGTATGACAAAGAGATTGGAATAGAAACCTAGGCCTTGCTCTTGGGCTGGCACTTCTATAATTACGTCCTGGCAAAGCAGGTGATCCAAAGCTGCCAGCATTGAGGCCTTCCTTGCTGGATCCCTTGGTAGCCTTGATTCTTGAAAATGAGGCGGAGGATATCTTAGAAACTCCAATCTGTAACCTGTGGTTACAGATGCCCGGGCCCAATTGTCGGGAATCTTGGCTTCCCAAACTTCTGAGAAGAGACGAAGCCTTCCCCCCACCCCCCCGTGAGAGTGGGGGCGCCCCTTCATAAGGCAGACTTAGGGGCTGTCTTTGACGGCTTGCGATACCACGGCTTCTTACCCCCAGGGGTCTGTCCCTGCGATCTACTGTTAACGTTGGATCGTGCAGGCGGCCGTCGATACTGCCTGGAATTAGAGGGCCCCGAGACAGGAAAAAGCTGCCTTTTAAATGTAGGAGCCCGGAATGTCTTTTTGACCGGTAAAAGGGTACTCTTGCCATTTGAAATAGTCTGAATATATTTATCCAGATCTTCTCCGAAGAGTCGTCCTCCATGGAAGGGAAATCCTGCCAGAAGCTTTTTGCATGGGGGCTCCGCCGCCCAGTTCTTCAACCATAAGAGCCTTCTCATGTGCACCAAACATAGTGATAAACGAGAAGCCTGCTGGATGGAATCTTTTATAGCATCTACCGCGAAACACAGAGCTCTGGGAATGTCAGCAAACTCTTCTGCTTGTTGGGTAGGCATGTCCTTTAACATCTCTTTTGTCTGGTCTTTTAATGCCTGACAAACTCCAATTGCAGCTACCGCTGGCTGCACCACTGCTCCTGCCGTAGCAAAGGATGCTTTTAAAAGTGTCTCTAATCTTTTATCAACCGGATCTTTAAACATATGTATGTTTTTCCACCGGGCAAGTTAGTGATTTATTCACACATGAGATGGCTGCATCCACTACTGGGAGCCTCCACTTCTTGGAGAATTTTTCCTCCAAGGGATAAATGACCGCAAATCTTTTCGGTGGCAGAAAAACCCTGTCCGGCCGTACCCAATCCCGAAAGATCAATTCCTCCAAGAGAGGATGGACCGGAAAAACTGCGTTGCTTAACGGGGCTTTCAAAGAGCCCAGAGAGGATACCGGAGGAACCTGAAGTTCTGGCAATGGCAAACTAAATGCCGAGCGGACCATGTCCGTCAAAGACTGTACCCACAGTCTCTCTGTCTGGGAGTCTGAAAATGGTTCCTCAGAGGTAGACCCCTCCATCCCTGAACCCTCTTGGTTCAGGTCCAGTTGATCCTCCTGTGATTCTAATTCCTCCGGAGAGAGAATCTCAGCATCTGAGGATACACCCCCTGGTGATGGGGATCTAACCCGTTTCTTACCAGGAATAGCTCTGGCGATCAATGCCGCTATTCTCTCTTCTAGCCCCCCTAGGGATACGGCTAGCATCTCCTCTGTGATAAACACAGGGCTGGGCTGATCTGGGCCAGCCTCCGCACCAGATCCCCCTAATGGCTCATCCAAGGCGCTTCTTAAATTAATAAGCTGCGGGGAAAGTATCGGCATATCAGAATCAGAAAGGGACCCCTTTTGTTTTTTGGTCTTTTTTGACCCCGAACCCTTGGAAGCCATAATACAAAATCGAGGGACTCCGCCCACACAACAGACTGTAGTGGCCAGGAGTACAAATTTCAGAGTTTAGGGGAGAATAGATCACTAGTGTCCCCAAAAACTGATGGGCCCGTATGTTGGTCTTTTTTTTTTTTTTTAAATAATTATATATTATATATTATATATTTGACAACATACAATGACCCTAATTTAAGTTTGCCAGCCTCCAACCTGCTGCAAAATAAGGGGGATTTCTTGGCTTAACAATAAAGGCATTGGAACAAAGTCCACATGTACTACCCCTCTTCCGCCACCGGGAGTCACTGTTCTGCCGCTCTGCGTCCTCTCCTTGAAAAATCAGCCTCAGACTGCGCCCTGACAAGGCCTGCTGTCTATAACGGCACAAAGGCGCGCCCCTGTATGACGCCGCAGGCCCGCCCCCCCCCGCCCTCCTGTCTGGACGGCGCGAAAAACGTCAATAAGACGTGCGCGCGCGTATGCCGGATACAGGAGGAACATGGAGGAGCCGCGCTGCTGGAGATCCAGGCACGCAGAAACAGGCGGCAGATTCAAACCCCCGGCCAGGTAGGACTCTCTCAAGGCCCCTAGGGATCCTTACTAGCCCTAGGAAGAAACAGCAGGTTAGCTAGCAACACATATTTAGACAGGGGGGCCTAGTGATGGGGGGAGAAAGGGTGTCATCCTGTCTCTTTTAGACATAGTGATCACGGTTGCCCATGCAGAGCATACTTAGGCTATCCCCCCTTTTAGGTTACCCCGGGAGCCTGCTGTCGAACCAAGTCCCGCAGGCTCCCCCTTACCTGCTCCATGCTGCAGGATGTTTGACCAGCAAACTGATCCAATCTTCTCCCATCTCCGTGGGTAGCGTAGTAGACCTTCAGGCCCTGGGGTCCTATGAAGGTACCCACTGTCCTGGACCTATATAGCACCCTGGCAAAACAGGAACTTTATGGTTTTTTGCAAACTCCAAGTCCTGGGCCCAGGGTCCAGCCCTCCAAAGAGGAGCATTATAGGCAAAACCCCACGGTTTGGGGCCCGGGTACTGTCCACTTTGGCACTGAGGCTCCTTGGACAGATCCGGTTAGCCCGCCCTTAATCCCAAGGATGTGGAGCAAAGCTATTCCGTGACCAACACCTAAGACACTGGCGAAAAAACTGAGGGACTCCCTCTAGGGGAGGGGGTTATATAGGGAGGGGACTTCCTGTTTGAAGATTGCCAGTGTCCACACCTAAAGGTACTCCATATAACCCACATAGTAATGAATATGCCGCTCTGTGTCCCGTGATGTACGAGAAAGAAAGTGCAAAAGGTTAAGCAGTAATCTTCAGTGGATTCTCAGGGAGAGGGATGGAGGAGGATACTAGAGATAAGGGAAAAAAAGATAAAGAAAAGTCAAAGCAAAAAGAAGAGAAGGGAGAGGAGGAGGAGGAGGACAAGAGACACACAAAGGAGGAAGAAGGAGACAGAGGAGGGAGAGAGACAGACACACACAGACAGGAGGAAGGAAGAAAAAAAAAGACAGATGAGAGAGATACACAGACAGGAGGAAAGAAGGAAGAAAGACACATAGATGAGAGAGAAAGAGGGCGGAGGAAGAGAGAGACGGAGGAAGAGAGAGAGACGAGGAGGAAGAGAGAAACACAGAGGAGTAAGAGAGAGACATGGAGAAGGAAGAAGAGAGAGGGGGAAGAAGAGAAAGAGACAGAGGAAGAAGAAAGAGAGAGACGACAGGGGAGGAAAAAAGAGAGAGACAGACATGGAGGAGTAAGAAAGAGGAGGAGGAGGAAGAAGAAAGAAAGAAAGGAGGGGGAGGAAGACAGACAGACAGAGGAGGAAGAAAGACAGAGAGGAGGAGGAAGAAAGAAAGACAGACAGAGGAGGAAGAAAGACAGAGAGAGGAGGAAGAAAGAAAGACAGACAGAGGAGGAAGAAAGAAAGACAGACAGAGGAGGAGGAAGAAAGACAGACAGAGGAGGAAGAAAGACAGAGGAGGAGGAAGAAAGACAGACAGAGGAGGAGGAAGACAGACAGACAGAGGAGGAGGAAGAAAGACAGACAGAGGAGGAGGAAGAAAGACAGACAGACAGAGGAGGAGGAAGAAAGACAGACAGAGGAGGAGGAAGAAAGACAGACAGAGGAGGAGGAGGAAGAAAGACAGAGGAGGAGGAGGAAGAAAGACAGACAGAGGAGGAGGAGGAAGAAAGACAGACAGAGGAGGAGGAGGAAGAAAGACAGACAGAGGAGGAGGAAGAAAGACAGACAGAGGAGGAGGAAGAAAGACAGACAGAGGAGGAGGAAGAAAGACAAACAGAGGAGGAGGAAGAAAGACAGACAGAGGAGGAGGAAGAAAGACAGACAGAGGAGGAGGAAGAAAGACAGACAGAGGAGGAGGAAGAAAGAAAGACAGAGGAGGAGGAAGGAAGAAAGACAGACAGAGGAGGAGAAAGAAAGACAGACAGAGGAGGAGAAAGAAAGACAGACAGAGGAGGAGAAAGAAAGACAGACAGAGGAGGAGGAAGAAAGACAGACAGACAGAGGAGGAGGAAGAAAGACAGACAGACAGAGGAGGAGGAAGAAAGACAGAGGAGGAGAAAGACAGACAGAGGAGGAGAAAGAAAGACAGACAGAGGAGGAGAAAGAAAGACAGACAGAGGAGGAGAAAGAAAGACAGATAGATGAGGAGAAAGAAAGAAAGACAGAGGAGGAGGAGGAAGAAAGACAGACAGAGGAGGAGGAAGAAAGACAGACAGACAGAGAAGGAAGAAAGACAGACAGAGGAGGAGGAAGAAAGAAAGACAGACAGACAGAAAAGGAGGAAGAGAGAGAGAGAGACAGGAGGAGGAGAAGAAGAAGAGGGAGGAGGAGGAAGAAAGACAGACAGACAGAGGAGGAAGAAAGACAGAGGAGGAGAAAGACAGACAGAGGAGAAGAAAGAAAGACAGACAGAGGAGGAGAAAGAAAGACAGACAGAGGAGGAGAAAGAAAGACAGACAGAGGAGGAGAAAGAAAGACAGACAGAGGAGGAGAAAGAAAGACAGATAGATGAGGAGAAAGAAAGAAAGACAGAGGAGGAGGAGGAAGAAAGACAGACAGAGGAGGAGGAAGAAAGACAGACAGACAGAGAAGGAAGAAAGACAGAGGAGGAGGAAGAAAGAAAGACAGACAGACAGAGGAGGAGGAAGAAAGAAAGACAGACAGACAGAAAAGGAGGAAGAGAGAGAGACAGGAGGAGGAGAAGAAGAAGAGGGAGGAGGAGGAAGAAACACAGACAGACAGAGGAGGAGGAAGAAAGACAGACAGAGGAGGAGGAAGAAAGACAGACAGAGGAGGAGGAAGAAAGACAGACAGAGGAGGAGGAAGAAAGACAGACAGAGGAGGAGGAAGAAAGACAGAGGAGGAGGAGGAAGAAAGACAGACAGAGGAGGAGGAAGAAAGACAGACAGAGGAGGAGGAAGACAGACAGAGGAGGAGGAAGACAGACAGACAGAGGAGGAGGAAAGACAGAGGAGGAGGAAGAAAAACAGACAGAGGAGGAGGAGGAAGAAAGACAGACAGAGGAGGAGGAGGAAGAAAGACAGACAGAGGAGGAGGAAGAAAGACAGAGGAGGAGGAAGACAGACAGAGGAGGAGGAAGACAGACAGACAGAGGAGGAGGAAAGACAGAGGAGGAGGAAGAAAGACAGACAGAGGAGGAGGAGGAAGAAAGAAAGACAGAGGAGGAGGAGGAAGAAAGACAGACAGAGGAGGAGGAAGAAAGACAGACAGAGGAGGAGGAAGACAGACAGAGGAGGAGGAAGACAGACAGACAGAGGAGGAGGAAAGACAGAGGAGGAGGAAGAAAGACAGACAGAGGAGGAGGAGGAAGAAAGACAGACAGAGGAGGAGGAGGAAGAAAGACAGACAGAGGAGGAGGAGGAAGAAAGACAGACAGACAGACAGAGGAGGAGGAAGAAAGACAGACAGACAGAGGAGGAGGAGGAAGAAAGACAGACAGACAGAGGAGGAGGAGGAGGAAGAAAGACAGACAGAGGAGGAGGAGGAAGAAAGACAGCCAGACAGAGGAGGAGGAATAAAGAAAGACAGAGGAGGAGGAAGAAAGACAGACAGACAGAAAAGGAGGAAGAGAGAGAGAGACAGGAGGAGGAGAAGAAGAGGGAGGAGGAGGAAGAAAGACAGAGGAGGAAGAGGAAGAAGAAAGACAGACAGAGGAGGAGGAAGAAGAAAGACAGACAGAGGAGGAGGAGGAAGAAAGACAGAGGAGGAGGAGGAAGAAAGACAGACAGAGGAAGAAAGACAGACAGAGGAGGAGGAGGAGGAAGAAAGACAGACAGAGGAGGAGGAGGAAGAAAGACAGCCAGACAGAGGAGGAGGAATAAAGAAAGACAGAGGAGGAGGAAGAAAGACAGACAGACAGAAAAGGAGGAAGAGAGAGAGAGACAGGAGGAGGAGAAGAAGAGGGAGGAGGAGGAAGAAAGACAGAGGAGGAAGAGGAAGAAGAAAGACAGACAGAGGAGGAGGAAGAAGAAAGACAGACAGAGGAGGAGGAAGAAAGACAGATAGAGGAGGAGGAAGAAAGACAGACAGAGGAGGAGGAGGAAGAAAGACAGACAGAGGAAGAAAGACAGATAGAGGAGGAGGAGGAGGAAGAAAGACAGACAGAGGAGGAGTAGGAGGAAGAAAGACAGACAGAGGAGGAGGAAGAAAGACAGACAGAGGAGGAGGAGGAGGAAGAAAGACAGACAGAGGAGGAGGAGGAGGAAGAAAGACAGACAGAGGAGGAGGAGGAAGAAAGACAGACAGAGGAGGAGGAGGAAGAAAGACAGATAGAGGAGGAGGAGGAGGAAGAAAGACAGACAGAGGAGGAGGAGCAGGAGGAAGAAAGACAGACAGAGGAGGAGGAGGAGGAGGAAGAAAGACAGACAGAGGAGGAGGAAGAAAGACAGACAGAGGAGGAGGAGGAAGAAAGACAGACAGAGGAGGAGGAGGAAGAAAGACAGACAGAGGAGGAGGAGGAAGAAAGACAGACAGAGGAGGAGGAGGAAGAAAGACAGACAGAGGAGGAGGAGGAAGAAAGACAGACGGAGGAGGAAGAAAGACAGAGGAGAAGGAAGAAAGACAGACAGAGGAGGAGGAGGAGGAAGAAAGACAGACAGAGGAGGAGGAGGAAGAAAGACAGACAGACAGAGGAGGAGGAGGAAGAAAGACAGACAGACAGAGGAGGAGGAGGAAGAAAGACAGACAGACAGAGGAGGAGGAGGAAGAAAGACAGCCAGACAGAGGAGGAGGAATAAAGAAAGACAGAGGAGGAGGAAGAAAGACAGACAGACAGAAAAGGAGGAAGAGAGAGAGAGACAGGAGGAGGAGAAGAAGAGGGAGGAGGAGGAAGAAAGACAGAGGAGGAAGAGGAAGAAGAAAGACAGACAGAGGAGGAGGAAGAAGAAAGACAGACAGAGGAGGAGGAGGAAGAAAGACAGACAGAGGAGGAGGAAGAAAGACAGACAGAGGAGGAGGAAGAAAGACAGACAGAGGAGGAGGAGGAAGAAAGACAGAGGAGGAGGAGGAGGAAGAAAGACAGACAGAGGAGGAGGAGGAGGAAGAAAGACAGACAGAGGAGGAGGAGGAAGAAAGACAGACAGAGGAGGAGGAAGAAAGACAGACAGAGGAGGAGGAGGAGGAAGAAAGACAGACAGAGGAGGAGGAAGAAGAAAGACAGACAGACAGAGGAGGAGGAGGAGGAAGAAAGACAGACAGAGGAGGAGGAGGAGGAAGAAAGACAGACAGAGGAGGAGGAAGAAAGACAGACAGAGGAGGAGGAGGAGGAAGAAGAAAGACAGACAGAGGAGGAGGAAGAAAGACAGATAGAGGAGGAGGAGGAAGAAAGACAGACAGGAGGAGGAGGAGGAAGAAAGACAGACAGAGGAGGAGGAGGAAGAAAGACAGACAGAGGAGGAGGAGGAGGAAGAAAGACAGACAGAGGAGGAGGAGGAGGAAGAAAGACAGACAGAGGAGGAGGAGGAAGAAAGACAGACAGAGGAGGAGGAGGAAGAATGACAGACAGAGGAGGAGGAGGAGGAAGAAAGACAGACAGAGGAGGAGGAGCAGGAAGAAAGACAGACAGAGGAGGAGGAGGAAGAAAGACAGACAGAGGAGGAGGAAGGAAAGACAGAGGAGGAGGAAGAAAGAAAGACAGACAGAGGAGGAGGAAGAAAGACAGACAGAGGAGGAGGAGGAAGAAAGACAGACAGAGGAGGAGGAGGAGGAAGAAAGACAGACAGAGGAGGAGGAGGAAGAAAGACAGACAGAGGAGGAGGAGGAGGAAGAAAGACAGACAGAGGAGGAGGAAGAAGAAAGACAGACAGAGGAGGAGGAGGAGGAAAGAAAGACAGACAGAGGAGGAGGAAGAAGAAAGACAGACAGAGGAGGAGGAGGAGGAAGAAAGACAGACAGAGGAGGAGGAAGAAAGACAGACAGAGGAGGAGGAAGAAAGACAGACAGAGGAGGAGGAAGAAAGACAGACAGAGGAGGAGGAAGAAAGACAGACAGAGGAGGAGGAAGAAGAAAGACAGACAGAGGAGGAGGAGGAGGAAAGAAAGACAGACAGAGGAGGAGGAAGAAGAAAGACAGACAGAGGAGGAGGAAGAAGAAAGACAGACAGAGGAGGAGGAAGAAGAAAGACAGACAGAGGAGGAGGAGGAAGAAAGACAGACAGAGGAGGAGGAGGAAGAAAGACACAGACAGAGGAGGAGAGGAAGAAAGACAGACAGAGGAGGAGGAGGAAGAAAGACAGACAGGAGAAGGAGGAGGAAGAAAGACAGACAGAGGAGAAGGAGGAGGAAGAAAGACAGACAGAGGAGAAGGAGGAGGAGGAAGAAAGACAGACAGAGGAGGAGGAGGAAGAATGACAGACAGAGGAGGAGGAGGAAGAATGACAGACAGAGGAGGAGGAGGAAGAATGACAGACAGAGGAGGAGGAGGAGGAAGAAAGACAGACAGAGGAGGAGGAAGAAAGACAGACAGAGGAAGAGGAAGAAAGACAGACAGAGGAGGAGGAAGAAAGACAGACAGAGGAGGAGGAGGAAGAAAGACAGACAGAGGAAGAGGAAGAAAGACAGACAGAGGAGGAGGAAGCAAGACAGACAGAGGAGGAGGAGGAAGAAAGACAGACAGAGGAGGAGGAAGAAAGACAGACAGAGGAGGAGGAGGAGGAAGAAAGACAGACAGAGGAGGAGGAGGAGGAAGGAAGAAAGACAGACAGAGGAGGAGGAAGAAGAAAGACAGACAGAGGAGGAGGAGGAGGAGGAAAGAAAGACAGACAGAGGAGGAGGAAGAAGAAAGACAGACAGAGGAGGAGGAAGAAGAAAGACAGACAGAGGAGGAGGAGGAAGAAAGACAGACAGAGGAGGAGGAGGAAGAAAGACAGACAGAGGAGGAGGAAGAAAGACAGACAGAGGAGGAGGAGGAGGAAGAAAGACAGACAGAGGAGGAGGAGGAGGAAGAAAGACAGACAGAGGAGGAGGAAGAAAGACAGACAGAGGAGGAGGAAGAAAGACAGACAGAGGAGGAGGAAGAAAGACAGACAGAGGAGGAGGAAGAAGAAAGACAGACAGAGGAGGAGGAAAGAAAGACAGACAGAGGAGGAGGAAGAAGAAAGACAGACAGAGGAGGAGGAGGAAGAAAGACAGACAGAGGAGGAGGAAGAAGAAAGACAGACAGAGGAGGAGGAGGAAGAAAGACAGACAGAGGAGGAGGAGGAAGAAAGACAGACAGAGGAGGAGGAGGAAGAAAGACAGACAGAGGAGGAGGAGGAGGAGGAAGAAAGACAGACAGGAGAAGGAGGAGGAAGAAAGACAGACAGAGGAGAAGGAGGAGGAAGAAAGACAGACAGAGGAGAAGGAGGAGGAGGAAGAAAGACAGACAGAGGAGGAGGAGGAAGAATGACAGACAGAGGAGGAGGAGGAAGAATGACAGACAGAGGAGGAGGAGGAAGAATGACAGACAGAGGAGGAGGAGGAAGAATGACAGACAGAGGAGGAGGAGGAGGAAGAAAGACAGACAGAGGAGGAGGAAGAAAGACAGACAGGAAGAGGAAGAAAGACAGACAGAGGAGGAGGAAGAAAGACAGACAGAGGAGGAGGAGGAAGAAAGACAGACAGAGGAAGAGGAAGAAAGACAGACAGAGGAGGAGGAAGAAAGACAGACAGAGGAGGAGGAGGAAGAAAGACAGACAGAGGAGGAGGAAGAAAGACAGACAGAGGAGGAGGAGGAGGAAGAAAGACAGACAGAGGAGGAGGAGGAGGAAGGAAGAAAGACAGACAGAGGAGGAGGAAGAAGAAAGACAGACAGAGGAGGAGGAAGAAGAAAGACAGACAGAGGAGGAGGAGGAGGAGGAAAGAAAGACAGACAGAGGAGGAGGAAGAAGAAAGACAGACAGAGGAGGAGGAAGAAGAAAGACAGACAGAGGAGGAGGAGGAAGAAAGACAGACAGAGGAGGAGGAGGAAGAAAGACAGACAGAGGAGGAGGAAGAAAGACAGACAGAGGAGGAGGAGGAGGAAGAAAGACAGACAGAGGAGGAGGAGGAGGAAGAAAGACAGACAGAGGAGGAGGAGGAGGAAGAAAGACAGACAGAGGAGGAGGAAGAAAGACAGACAGAGGAGGAGGAGGAAGAAAGACAGACAGAGGAGGAGGAGGAAGAAAGACAGACAGAGGAGGAGGAAGAAAGACAGACAGAGGAGGAGGAGGAGGAAGAAAGACAGACAGAGGAGGAGGAGGAGGAAGAAAGACAGACAGAGGAGGAGGAGGAGGAGCAGGAAGAAAGACAGACAGAGGAGGAGGAGGAAGAAAGACAGACAGAGGAGGAGGAAAGAAAGACAGAGGAGGAGGAAGAAGAAAGACAGACAGAGGAGGAGGAAGAAAGAAAGACAGACAGAGGAGGAGGAAGAAAGACAGACAGACAGAGGAGGAGGAAGAAAGACAGACAGAGGAGGAGGAGGAAGAAAGACAGACAGAGGAGGAGGAGGAAAGAAAGACAGACAGAGGAGTAGGAGGAAAGAAAGACAGACAGAGGAGGAGGAAGAAGAAAGACAGACAGAGGAGGAGGAGGAAGAAAGACAGACAGAGGAAGAAAGACAGACAGAGGAGGAGGAGGAGGAAGAAAGACAGACAGAGGAGGAGGAGGAAGAAAGACAGACAGAGGAGGAGGAAGAAAGACAGACAGAGGAAGAGGAAGAAAGACAGACAGAGGAGGAGGAGGAGGAAGAAAGACAGACAGAGGAGGAGGAGGAGGAAGAAAGACAGACAGAGGAGGAGGAGGAAGAAAGACAGACAGAGGAGGAGGAGGAGGAAGAAAGACAGACAGAGGAGGAGGAGGAGGAAGAAAGACAGACAGAGGAGGAGGAGGAAGAAAGACAGACAGACAGAGGAGGAGGAAGAAAGACAGACAGAGGAGGAAGAGGAGGAGGAGGGGGAAGAAAGACAGACAGAGGAGGAGGAGGAGGAAGAAAGACAGACAGAGGAGGAGGAAGAAGAAAGACAGACAGAGGAGGAGGAGGAGGAAGAAAGACAGACAGACAGACAGACAGACAGACAGAGGAGGAGGAGGAAGAAAGACATACAGAGGAGGAGGAGGAGGAGGAAGAAAGACAGACAGAGGAGGAGGAGGAGGAAGAAAGACAGACAGAGGAGGAGGAGGAGGAGGAGGAAGAAAGACAGACAGAGGAGGAGGAGGAGGAAGAAAGACAGACAGAGGAGGAGGAAGAAGAAAGACAGACAGAGGAGAAGGAGGAGGAAGAAGAAAGACAGACAGAGGAGGAGGAGGAGGAGGAGGAAGAAAGACAGACAGAGGAGGAGGAGGAGGAAGAAAGACAGACAGAGGAGGAGGAGGAGGAAGAAAGACAGACAGGAGAAGGAGGAGGAAAAAAGACAGACAGAGGAGAAGGAGGAGGAGGAAGAAAGACAGACAGAGGAGAAGGAGGAGGAGGAAGAAAGACAGACAGAGGAGAAGGAGGAGGAGGAAGAAAGACAGACAGAGGAGAAGGAGGAAGAAAGACAGACAGAGGAGAAGGAGGAAGAAAGACAGACAGAGGAGGAGGAGGAAGAATGACAGACAGAGGAGGAGGAGGAAGAAAGACAGACAGAGGAGGAGGAAGAAAGACAGACAGAGGAAGAGGAAGAAAGACAGACAGAGGAAGAGGAAGAAAGACAGACAGAGGAGGAGTAGGAGGAAGACAGAGGAGAAGGAGGAGGAAGAAAGACAGACAAAGGAGGAGGAGGAAGAAAGACAGACAGAGGAGGAGGAAGAATGACAGACAGAGGAGGAGGAGGAAGAATGACAGACAGAGGAGGAGGAGGAGGAGGAAGAAAGACAGACAGAGGAGGAGGAGGAGGAGGAAGAAAGACAGACAGAGGAGGAGGAGGAGGAAGAAAGACAGACAGAGGAGGAGGAGGAGCAGGAAGAAAGACAGACAGAGGAGGAGGAGGAGGAGGAAGAAAGACAGAGGAGGAGGAAGAAGAAAGACAGAGGAGGAGGAAGAAGAAAGACAGACAGAGGAGGAGGAAGAAAGAAAGACAGACAGAGGAGGAGGAAGAAAGACAGACAGAGGAGGAGGAGGAAGAAAGACAGACAGAGGAGGAGGAGGAAAGAAAGACAGAGGAGGAGGAGGAGGAAAGAAAGACAGACAGAGGAGGAGGAAGAAGACAGACAGACAGAGGAGGAGGAAGAAGAAAGACAGACAGAGGAGGAGGAGGAGGAGGAAAGACAGACAGAGGAGGAGGAAGAAAGACAGACAGAGGAAGAGGAAGAAAGACAGGCAGAGGAAGAGGAAGAAAGACAGACAGAGGAGGAGGAGGAGGAGGAGGAGGAAGAAAGACAGACAGAGGAGGAGGAGGAGGAGGAAGAAAGACAGACAGAGGAGGAGGAGGAGGAGGAAGAAAGACAGACAGAGGAGGAGGAGGAAGAAAGACAGACAGAGGAGGAGGAAGAAAGACAGACAGAGGAGGAGGAAGAAAGACAGACAGAGGAGGAGGAGGAGGAAGAAAGACAGACAGAGGAGGAGGAGGAAGAAAGACAGACAGAGGAGGAGGAGGAAGAAAGACAGACAGAGGAGGAGGAAGAAAGACAGACAGAGGAGGAAGAGGAAGAAAGACAGACAGAGGAGGAGGAGGAGGAGGAGGAAGAACGACAGACAGAGGAGGAGGAAGAAGAAAGACAGACAGAGGAGGAGGAGGAGGAAGAAAGACAGACAGACAGACAGACAGGAGAAGGAGGAGGAGGAAGAAGGACAGACAGAGGAGGAGGAGGAAGAAGGACAGACAGAGGAGGAGGAGGAGGAGGAAGAAAGACAGACAGACAGACAGAGGAGGAGGAGGAAGAAAGACAGACAGAGGAGGAGGAGGAGGAGGAAGAAAGACAGACAGAGGAGGAGGAGGAGGAAGAAAGACAGACAGAGGAGGAGGAAGAAGAAAGACAGACAGAGGAGGAGGAGGAAGAAAGACAGACAGAGGAGGAGGAGGAGGAAGAAAGACAGACAGAGGAGGAGGAGGAGGAAGAAAGACAGACAGAGGAGGAGGAGGAGGAAGAAAGACAGACAGAGGAGGAGGAGGAGGAAGAAAGACAGACAGAGGAGAAGGAGGAGGAAGAAAGACAGACAGAGGAGAAGGAGGAGGAAGAAAGACAGACAGAGGAGAAGGAGGAGGAGGAAGAAAGACAGACAGAGGAGAAGGAGGAAGAAAGACAGACAGACAGAGGAGAAGGAGGAAGAAAGACAGACAGACAGAGGAGGAGGAGGAGGAGGAGGAGGAAGAAAGACAGACAGAGGAGGAGGAAGAAAGACAGACAGAGGAAGAGGAATAAAGACAGACAGAGAAGGAGGAGGAGGAAGAAAGACAGACAGAGGAGGAGGAGGAAGAAAGACAGACAGAGGAGGAGGAGGAGGAGGAAGAAAGACAGACAGAGGAGGAGGAAGAAAGAAAGACAGACAGAGGAGGAGGAAGAAAGACAGACAGAGGAGGAGGAGGAAGAAAGACAGACAGAGGAGGAGGAGGAAAGAAAGACAGACAGAGGAGGAGGAGGAAAGAAAGACAGACAGAGGAGGAGGAAGAAGAAAGACAGACAGAGGAGGAAGAAAGACAGACAGAGGAGGAGGAGGAAGAAAGACAGACAGAGGAGGAGGAGGAAGAAAGACAGACAGAGGAGGAGGAAGAAAGACAGACAGAGGAGGAGGAGGAAGAAAGACAGACAGAGGAGGAGGAGGAAGAAAGACAGACAGAGGAGAAGGAGGAGGAAGAAAGACAGACAGAGGAGAAGGAGGAGGAAGAAAGACAGACAGAGGAGAAGGAGGAGGAGGAAGAAAGACAGACAGAGGAGAAGGAGGAAGAGGAAGAAAGACAGACAGAGGAGAAGGAGGAAGAAAGACAGACAGAGGAGAAGGAGGAAGAAAGACAGACAGAGGAGGAGGAGGAAGAATGACAGACAGAGGAGGAGGAGGAGGAAGAAAGACAGACAGAGGAGGAGGAAGAAAGACAGACAGAGGAAGAGGAAGAAAGACAGACAGAGGAAGAGGAAGAAAGACAGACAGAGGAAGAGGAAGAAAGACAGACAGAGGAAGAGGAAGAAAGACAGACAGAGGAGGAGGAGGAGGAAGAAAGACAGACAGAGGAGGAGGAGGAAGAAAGACAGACAGAGGAGGAGGAGGAGGAAGAAAGACAGAGGAGGAGGAAGAAAGACAGACAGAGGAGGAGGAGGAGGAGGAAGAAAGACAGACAGAGGAGGAGGAGGAGGAAGAAAGACAGACAGAGGAGGAGGAGGAAGAAAGACAGACAGAGGAGGAGGAGGAGGAGGAAGAAAGACAGACAGAGGAGGAGGAGGAGGAGGAAGAAAGACAGACAGAGGAGGAGGAGGAGGAGCAGGAAGAAAGACAGACAGAGGAGGAGGAGGAGCAGGAAGAAAGACAGACAGAGGAGGAGGAAAGAAAGACAGAGGAGGAGGAAAGAAAGACAGAGGAGGAGGAAGAAGAAAGACAGACAGAGGAGGAGGAAGAAAGAAAGACAGACAGAGGAGGAGAAGAAAGACAGACAGAGGAGGAGGAGAAGAAAAGACAGACAGAGGAGGAGGAGGAAAGAAAGACAGACAGAGGAGGAGGAGGAAAGAAAGACAGACAGACAGAGGAGGAGGAGAAGAAAGACAGACAGAGGAGGAAGAAAGACAGACAGAGGAGGAGGAGGAAGAAAGACAGACAGAGGAGGAGGAGGAAGAAAGACAGACAGAGGAGGAGGAAGAAAGACAGACAGAGGAGGAGGAGGAAGAAAGACAGACAGAGGAGGAGGAGGAGGAAGAAAGACAGACAGAGGAGGAGGAGGAGGAGGAAGAAAGACAGACAGACAGAGGAGGAGGAGGAGGAGGAAGAAAGACAGACAGAGGAGGAGGAAGAAAGACAGACAGAGGAGGAAGAGGAGGAGGAGGAGGAAGAAAGACAGACAGAGGAGGAGGAGGAGGAAGAACGACAGACAGAGGAGGAGGAAGAAGAAAGACAGACAGAGGAGGAGGAGGAGGAGGAAGAAAGACAGACAGACAGAGGAGGAGGAGGAGGAGGAGGAAGAAAGACAGACAGAGGTGGAGGAGGAGGAGGAGGAAGAAAGACAGACAGAGGAGGAGGAGTAGGAGGAGGAAGAAAGACAGACAGAGGAGGAGGAGGAGGAGGAAGAAAGACAGACAGAGGAGGAGGAAGAAGAAAGACAGACAGAGGAGGAGGAGGAAGAAAGACAGACAGAGGAGGAGGAGGAAGAAAGACAGACAGAGGAGAAGGAGGAGGAAGAAAGACAGACAGAGGAGGAGGAGGAGGAAGAAAGACAGACAGAGGAGGAGGAGGAGGAGGAGGAGGAGGAGGAAGAAAGACAGACAGAGGAGGAGGAAGAAGAAAGACAGACAGAGGAGGAGGAGGAGGAGGAAGAAAGACAGACAGACAGAGGAGGAGGAGGAGGAGGAGGAAGAAAGACAGACAGACAGACAGAGGAGGAGGAAGAAAGACAGACAGAGGAGGAGGAAGAAAGACAGACAGAGGAGGAGGAGGAAGAAAGACAGATAGAGGAGGAGGAAGAAAGACAGACAGAGGAGGAGGAGGAAGAAAGACAGACAGAGGAGGAGGAGGAGGAAGAAAGACAGACAGAGGAGGAGGAGGAGGAGGAAGAAAGACAGACAGAGGAGGAGGAGGAGGAAGACAGACAGACAGAGGAGGAGGAGGAGGAAGAAAGACAGACAGACAGAGGAGGAGGAGGAAGAAAGACAGACAGAGGAGGAGGAGGAAGAATGACAGACAGAGGAGGAGGAGGAGGAGGAGGAAGAAAGACAGACAGAGGAGGAGGAAGAAAGACAGACAGAGGAAGAGGAAGAAAGACAGACAGAGGAAGAGGAAGAAAGACAGACAGAGGAAGAGGAAGAAAGACAGACAGAGGAGGAGGAGGAGGAAGACAGAGGAGAAGGAGGAGGAAGAAAGACAGACAAAGGAGGAGGAGGAAGAAAGACAGACAGAGGAGGAGGAGGAAGAAGGACAGACAGAGGAGGAGGAGGAGGAGGAAGAAAGACAGACAGAGGAGGAGGAGGAGGAGGAGGAGGAAGAAAGACAGACAGAGGAGGAGGAGGAGGAGCAGGAAGAAAGACAGACAGAGGAGGAGGAAGAAGAAAGACAGACAGAGGAGGAGGAGGAGGAGGAGGAAGAAAGACAGACAGAGGAGGAGGAGGAGGAAGAAAGACAGACAGAGGAGGAGGAGGAAGAAAGACAGACAGAGGAGGAGGAGGAGGAAGAAAGACAGACAGAGGAGAAGGAGGAGGAGGAAGAAAGACAGACAGAGGAGAAGGATGAAGAAAGACAGACAGACAGAGGAGGAGGAGGAAGAATGACAGACAGAGGAGGAGGAGGAGGAGGAGGAGGAGGAGGAAGAAAGACAGACAGAGGAGGAGGAAGAAAGACAGACAGAGGAAGAGGAAGAAAGACAGACAGAGGAAGAGGAAGAAAGACAGACAGAGAAGGAGGAGGAGGAAGAAAGACAGACAGAGGAGGAGGAGGAGGAGGAAGAAAGACAGACAGAGGAGGAGGAGGAAGAAAGACAGACAGAGGAGGAGGAAGAAGAAAGACAGACAGACAGAGGAGGAGGAGGAGGAAAGAAAGACAGACAGAGGAGGAGGAAGAAGAAAGACAGACAGAGGAGGAGGAAGAAGAAAGACAGACAGAGGAGGAGGAGGAAGAAAGACAGACAGGGGAGGAGGAGGAAGAAAGACAGACAGAGGAGGAGGAGGAAGAAAGACAGACAGAGGAGGAGGAAGAAAGACAGACAGAGGAGGAGGAAGAAAGACAGACAGAGGAGGAGGAGGAGGAGGAGGAGGAAGAAAGACAGACAGAGGAGGAGGAGGAGGAAGAAAGACAGACAGAGGAGGAGGAGGAAGAAAGACAGACAGAGGAGGAGGAGGAGGAGGAGGAAGAAAGAAAGACAGGAAGAGACAGACAGAGGAGGAAGAAAGACAGACAGAGGAGGAGCAGGAGGAGGAAGAAAGACAGACAGAGGAGGAGGAAAGAAAGACAGAGGAGGAGGAAGAAGAAAGACAGACAGAGGAGGAGGAAGAAAGAAAGACAGACAGAGGAGGAGGAGGAAAGAAAGACAGACAGAGGAGGAGGAGGAAAGAAAGACAGACAGAGGAGGAGGAGGAAAGAAAGACAGACAGAGGAGGAGGAGGAAAGAAAGACAGACAGAGGAGGAGGAAGAAGAAAGACAGACAGAGGAGGAGGAGGAAGAAAGACAGACAGAGGAGGAGGAGGAAGAAAGACAGACAGAGGAGGAGGAGGAAGAAAGACAGACAGAGGAGGAGGAAGAAAGACAGACAGAGGAAGAGGAAGAAAGACAGACAGAGGAGGAGGAGGAGGAGGAAGAAAGACAGACAGAGGAGGAGGAGGAGGAAGAAAGACAGACAGAGGAGGAGGAAGAAAGACAGACAGAGGAGGAAGAGGAGGAGGAGGAGGAAGAAAGACAGACAGAGGAGGAGGAGGAGGAAGAACGACAGACAGAGGAGGAGGAAGAAGAAAGACAGACAGACAGAGGAGGAGGAAGAAGAAAGACAGACAGACAGAGGAGGAGGAGGAGGAAGAAAGACAGACAGACAGAGGAGGAGGAGGAGGAGGAGGAAGAAAGACAGACAGAGGAGGAGGAGGAGGAGGACAGACAGAGGAGGAGGAGGAGGAGGAGGAGGAAGAAAGACAGACAGAGGAGGAGGAGGAGGAAGAAAGACAGACAGAGGAGGAGGAGGAGGAGGAAGAAAGACAGACAGAGGAGGAGGAGGAGGAGGAAGAAAGACAGACAGAGGAGGAGGAGGAGGAAGAAAGACAGACAGAGGAGGAGGAGGAGGAAGAAAGACAGACAGAGGAGGAGGAGGAAGAAAGAAAGACAGACAGAGGAGGAGGAGGAAGAAAGACAGACACAGAGGAGGAGGAGGAGGAGGAAGAAAGACAGACAGAGGAGGAGGAGGAAGAAAGACAGACAGAGGAGGAGGAGGAGGAGGAAGAAAGACAGACAGAGGAGGAGGAGGAGGAGGAAGAAAGACAGACAGAGGAGGAGGAGGAGGAAGAAAGACAGACAGAGGAGGAGGAGGAAGAAAGACAGACAGAGGAGGAGGAGGAAGAAAGACAGACAGAGGAGGAGGAAGAAAGACAGACAGAGGAGGAGAAGGAGGAGGAAGAAAGACAGACAGAGGAGGAGGAGGAGGAGGAGGAGGAAGAAAGACAGACAGAGGAGGAGGAGGAGGAGGAAGAAAGACAGACAGAGGAGGAGGAGGAGGAAGAAAGACAGACAGAGGAGGAGGAAGAAGAAAGACAGACAGAGGAGGAGGAGGAGGAGGAGGAGGAAGAAAGACAGACAGAGGAGGAGGAGGAGGAGGAAGAAAGACAGACAGAGGAGGAGGAGGAGGAAGAAAGACAGACAGAGGAGGAGAAGAAGAAAGACAGACAGAGGAGGAGGAGGAGGAGGAGGAGGAGGAAGAAAGACAGACAGAGGAGGAGGAGGAGGAAGAAAGACAGACAGAGGAGGAGGAGGAGGAAGAAAGACAGACAGAGGAGGAGGAGGAGGAAGAAAGACAGACAGAGGAGGAGGAAGAAGAAAGACAGACAGAGGAGGAGGAAGAAGAAAGACAGACAGAGGAGGAGGAAGAAGAAAGACAGACAGAGGAGGAGGAAGAAGAAAGACAGAGGAGGAGGAAGAAGAAAGACAGACAGAGGAGGAGGAAGAAGAAAGACAGAGGAGGAGGAAGAAGAAAGACAGAGGAGGAGGAAGAAAGAAAGACAGAGGAGGAGGAAGAAAGACAGACAGAAGAGGAGGAAGAGAGAGAGAGAGAGAGACAGGAGGAGGAGGAGAAGAAGAAGAGGGAGGAGGAGGAAGAAAGACAGAAGAGGAAGAGAGAAAGACGGAGGAGAAAGAGAGAGACACACACACACAGAGGAGGGAAAAAACAAAACAGGGAGAGAGAAAAATAGAGAAAGAGGGAGTGAAAGAGACAGATGCTTTAAAAGGGACATGTAGATGGTGTAGGACAGAGGGAAAGATGTAAGATATTATAAATAAGATACATCACTTCCTCTGTCCGTTTCTTATCTTTGTTATGCCCACCTGGAGTAACCTCATGTTCACTGTAAAGTCTCCCTCTAATAACTGGTCACGGATCAATCTGGGAAAAAAACAAAAACATTTATCATTCATTTGTGAAAAACAACAGTGGAAACATTGGTAAAGTGGTAACACTTTATTATAAACCAGCGCTCCCAAAGCGCCATCATACCCGATTTGGCCTACACTGCAAATTAAATGATTTTCCTGCTGGGTTATGAAAAACAGAAGAAGCCAGCAGCTTACACCCCCCCCCCCCCCCCAAGCACCACCTAGTACTAAATATAACTTTTGGGTGGATTAACCCTTTAAACAGGTCAAATATTTTGTGTTTTAGGGCAAGCATAAAGAAATATCTATTGCAGCTGAAATGCTGACAATTACAATAAGAAGGTACAGGAGGGCCCTGTTCGTAGAGCTCACATTCTAAAGGGGTGGGGGGGCTAGGGTACAAAAGGTAATCACTGCAGAGAAAGATTTGATGGGGGTGGCTCGGGAACAGTTAGGTGGGTGTGGAATAGTCTAGCAGCAGAATTCATAATAGACATGCAGAATAGCCTGCATAATGCCGCGTACACACGGTCGTTTTTTTGCGATGAAAAAAAACGACGTTTTTTAAAACGTCATTTAAATTGATCGTGTGTGGGCAAAACGTTGTTTTTTGTCTTAAAAAAAACGACCAAAAAAAAATTCCAACATGCTTGAATTTTTTGTGTCGTTTTTCAAAACGTCGTTTTTTGTTTCACAAAAAGTCACCGTGTTTAGCAAAAACGTCTTTCAAAACAACGTTTTTCAACCCGCGCATGCCCAGAAGCTAGTTATGAAGCGAGCTTCAATGGAAAAGAGTGGTGAACGTAACCTCGCTTTTTGTGAAAAAAACTATGGTGTGTATGCAACATCGTCTTTGAAAAGTGACGTTTCAAAAACGTAGTTTTTTACTTCACAGAAAACGTCGTTTTTTTCATCACAAAAAATTATCGTGTGTACGCGGCATAATGGTAGGCCATTAAGGAGAGAGTTGCGGGAAATAATCAAGGAGTGAATAAGTTGCTTTGCGGTGTCATAAGTCAGGAAGGGTCAAATTCTGGAGATGTTGCGGAAGTTAAGGGGCAGGATTTAGGCAGTGATTGGATGTGGGGGCTAAAGGGGGGTCATTCGGCCAACAGTTTCTGTAACACTTACATAAGCATGGCACAGGAAACTTTCAGAAGGAAGTCAAATCTGTTCTCATCAGCAAATAAAGAATCCCAGATACGGATGACATCAGGAAGCACAAACTCCTGGGAAAGCAGCAGCGTCAGCCATCGGAAGGCAAAGAACTGAGGCTTGATGTTCTGTTCTTGCTGCAAAAGAGACACAAATAAAAAGGTGGGGCCATCCCTTCCACAACAGAACTATTCTCTATTCTATTCTCACTTCCCATAATGTTCTACTACCTTCCAACTGTGGCTGAAAATAATCATGGACATACTGAAGAGTCTTGGAGCGATTTACTAAAAGAGCAGAGAATGTTCCCTCAAAGAATTATGTGAATAGTCACTTAAATTATTGAATTATGTAAAAAGCATCTGGTATTTAAAGGGGAGTTCCACCCACAATTTCACTTTTTAAATATAAATACCCCTGTAATACACAAGCTTAATGTATTCTAGTAAAGTTAGTCTGTAAACTAAGGTCTGTTTTGTTAGGTTGTTACAGCATTTAGATTTTTAATCTAGAAATAGACCATGGCCATTTTAAGTGTGGGCATCATGAAGCCAGACTGTATGACTTCCTGGATTTCAGCTTTGCATATCTCGCACATGCTCAGTGCTGCACAAGCAATGTAATAGGTTTCAGTCAGGTTTGCAAGGACTACTGGGAAACATGATGCCTATCCCAGAAACCCTTGCAAATAGCCTTGTGACTTAATAGTCTAGGCTAATAAGGAGGAGGAAGTAATGAAGGACTACAAAATAAAGGTATTTACAAGCAACAAAATAAATAAAAATTGTCCATTATGAACACTATGAGATTAGGGCATGCAGCACAGACAAACATAAAAAAATGGGTGGAACTCCACTTTAAAGTGAACAGGAATAATATTTTCATATGATTGTATAACCAAAGTGACTATTCACACATTAATTCCTTTAGAAAATTAGCCCCTAGGTATAAAATAGCCAAATTCCTGTAACACTGCTTCAGATTTGGGGACCACTCAGGCGGCTTAGTAAGATAAAGCAGAATTTCTGTGTTAAAGTGGTGTTCCAGCCCAAAATTGTGTTTATTAAAAGTCAGCAGCTACAACAAGTGTAGCTGCTGGCTTTTAATAAACACTCACTTACCTGCTCCTGCGTTCCAGCGACGCGCCAACCGGGGCCCGCTCCTCTCCCCCCCTCCCAAGCCGGCGTCTCCATCCCGACTGTGGGCACCCAGCCGTGACAGCCTCGGCTTCACGGCTGGGCACCCACTGCGCATGCGCGAGCCACACTGCGCATGCGCCGCCATGCGCGCAGGCGGCCGGCTTCGCCGCTGATTGGAGAGGCAATCGCATGGGACCTGTCATGTGTCCCATGTGATCGCCTACAGGGAGGGGCTGGTGTAGGCGATTAAGGCTTAATCGCCTAACCAGCCCCTTGGCGGAAGCAGGAAGTGGGACAGGAAGTCCCACTCCTCCTGAAGCCCCCACTCCCCCCCCAAAAAATTACATGCCAAATGTGGCATGGGAGGGGAGTGGATTAAACAAAAGTTATATTTTAGGGTGGAACTCCTCTTTAACAGTAAAATCTTTTTAGGTAGGTTATCTTTTTAGGTAGGTTATAACCTTTACCTCTGTCTTCTTTTTTTAATTTAAGCAACATTATAAACCAAACAATATTAAATACTTCTTTAAAAGTATATACATCATAATGCCAAAAAGATAACATGTCCATCATTTCCAATACAATAACAAAGAGGCTGTATATGCAGGAATAGTTTGGAAGGCCATCTCTGAGCTGACTTACCAGCTTGAGATACAATTCCTCGTCGTCTTCCTTTAACATGGAGTACACTCCCTCCATCTTAGAGGTTATTCCACACTGAGAGTCATCCAGGCTTTTGATGAAGTTGTCCCGGATTTCCGCCATTAGGTTAGTGAAGCAAAAGAAGGTATCTGCTTCTGCGTGCTCTATTTTGAGGAAAACATGGTATACACATTTATAAAACCCAATATTAAAAGGGATTCTAAAGGTTGAATTTTTTTACACTTGCCTGCTCTGTGTAATGTTTTTGCACAGAGCAGCCCCAATCCTCTTCTTTTTGGGTCCCCTGCCGGTGCTCCTAACTCCACTCCCCTGCTGAGTCCTTCCCCCAATAGCAAGCCTCTTGCTATGGGGGTACCTGAGCAGGTGCTTGCCCTTGAATAGACCTTGTCCATTCACACACAAAGTGGGGCCCTGCCTCTCCCCCCCGCTCCCTCCTCATTGGCTTACTGGCTGTGATTGACAGCAGCTGATAGCTTCCGCCATTGTGTGAGCCAATGAGGAGAGAAAGCTCTCATGCTCATCGCTGACAGAGCTGTGGTAAGTATAAGGGTGGGCTTGTGGGGGGGAGCTGCACCCGGAAGGTTTTTTACCCTAATACATAGAATGCATTAAGGTAAAAAAAAAAAAAAAAACTTGTGCCTTTTGAACCACTTTAAGGTAACAAGAAAGCCACCCCTTTGTCACCTTTATTTGCCTTTAAAACAGTTATCCAGGAAGCACCTGAAGGCAAGCAATGCTTGTATACTAAACACTGGGTCTTTTTTCTTTAAAAAAAAAAAAATGGGGCACTTGAAAGAGAGGAGGAACGGACACCAATGGGGGACCACCAAAGAAGAGGTAAGGGCAATACTGTTGCACAGGGCAGGAAAGAATATACATTTTTATTTTTATTATTAAACTTGACTTTAATATCTCTTCAATGATGCAAGTATCTACGCATATTAAATAAAAACTTTGGACACATTAAATATATAAAGAACAAAATGCAGTTCTTAGTAGTTTATTGACTTGGATCTGCTTACATAGGATGAGACAGCAATAACAAGACTATAGGGGAAAAGGAAACCTTAGCTATATCTTACCTTTCCATGAGCTATTGGGGTTAGTGGCAAATGTATAATAGATTGGTCCGACTATCTCGTTCATGCCTTGTACATAGGCAATTCCAGGGTTCAGCTTGGCATAGATGAAAAGGATTCGTTCTACCACCTCCCAGTGGGCCTCACAGCCACTGCCAAGCGGCTCCAAGTCACCCAACGCATGAGAAGCTGATGTCTTCATAGGAGAACTCACCTGTATAGAACATGAGAGGAAAAAATAAATTTGATTTATTTTTCTGGGGAAAGGTGGACACTATTCTTTTAAGCATGTTAAAACATTAGTATGTGTACAGCAAGTACTGCTGGCCCCTCTGGTACCCTCAGTTTTCCTAGGCTGAATTATAGGCACTGACACTTCTTGGTATATCAGATCCTTCTCTGTGCTCGTTGTTCCCCCTCCTGTCCACTATATAACCAGGTTTGTGTTGCGCTCTCATCATATTCTCTTAAGAAGTCAATTGACAGCACAGTGGCTGTATGCAGGAACATCATGATAGTCAGAATCAGTGGCAATGGGGATAGAGCAGGAGCTGCCGATGTCACATCCAAGATGGCGGCACCCAGCAGTAGACAGAAAGCAGTTTCTGCAGAAGCACAGGGCAAACATTTCCAAAAGTATCGCTAAGCATAATCACCAAAATCTCAGATAAGATTTAAGGTGTTAATGTCATTTCAGAAGTCATTTTTAAATCTACAGTTTTTATTAAAATCATACTAGCAATCCTGTGAGATCCATGTTCAAGCACTATGTATTAGAAGGTGACAAAGCTCTGTCCCTGTCCCAGGGTATTACCCCTGTGTTTTTACCCTAACATATGGACTCCTAGTGGAGTCTACCACTATTAGAAGCACGTCCTAAGAAATTATGTGCAGCCCCTGCTGGAGGGCATGCATGTAGACAAGTAGAAGTGGGTGAAAAAGGCTAAAATAGATCAGCAGCACCGAAATGCACAAAACAGGAAAAAAAAAGACAACATGCCCAATGTTTATGATACAAACAAAATTGTATCCACTTAGGCCCCTTTCAGACGTGCGGACTGTATGTCCGCTTTTTTCATCCATCTGTTTGCGGATGAAAAAGGGACATACATTGGTCCCTATGTGATTGTGGGTGTCAGCGGATAAACATCCGCTGACACCCGTAATCACCCGCCTCCGCAAAGATCCGATTTTGCAGACGGAAGAATGTCCTTTTTTTTCTTCCGTCTGCAGATCGGATCGGATGAACACGGACACACGGTCCATGTTCATCTGATCTCCCCATAAGGGGAGAGCGGAGAAAAGACAGGGCGGTGACCGCCCTGTCATCCAACGGCTTAACGGGCATTTACGGAGCGATCGCCGCTGAGCTTATGGACACACGGAGGCGGATCATTACTGATCTGCCCCGTGTGAAAGGGCCCTTAGGGTTGATAACTACTTTAACCACTTGACCTCCAGAAGAACCCCCCTTCATGACCAGGCCATTCTATGCGATACGGCACTGCGTTACTTTAACTGACAATTGTGCAGTCATGCAATCCTGTACGTAAATGGAATTTGTCATTTCTTTCCCCACAAATAGAGCGTTCGTATATTATGGTATTTGATGCACGATAAACCAAAAAAAAAAAATCTACAGCATAGATTTGTTTACTTTCTGCTATAAAACATATCAAATAAAAAAATAAAATAATAATAAAAAAATAAAATTAGGCAAATTACGTATTCTGCTGTTTGGTTTGCCCAGAAGTTATAGCATCTACAAACTATGGTATATATACTGTAATTTTAATAACATTTTTTTAAACTAGTAATAGTGGCGATCAGCAACTTATAACTGGGCTGTGCAATCTGACACTTTGTGGAAACCAGTGACACTAATACAGTGATCAGTGCAAATAATATACACTGTCACTGTACTAATGACACTGGCTGGGAAGGAGCTAAATATCTAGGGCGATCAAAGAGTTAAATGTGTGCCTAGCCAGTGTTCTTGTATGCTGCTTTCACTAAGGGATGTGATGAATTTTATTCCTTGCTTCGCAGGGAAAGAAAACCCATCGCAGCCCCACTGTCAGGACAGGGCTCTGCTGTGTTTACATATATGCAGCGCTCCATTGGCCGGCACCCGCTGACCGGCTTCTGCTGTGACTATTCACAGCAGAAGTGGTGCACACCCCCTACCCGGAAGTGCATAATCACACAATATTTTTGTGTATATATATATATATATATATATATATATATATACACACAGTATATAACACATATATATAAATACATACATACCCACACACAGAACAGCCGCCCTGTAGCAGTAAATCTGCTATTGGGTGGGGTGGTTGGCAAGTGGTTAAGGCAGGAATGAAAATCCAATTTTACGATTCACAGGTGACCCAAATGTGAACCTACTGACAATACAGTATAGATTCTCTTTACAGTGTGAAAACGGTCGCGTATGGATTATTAAAACGACACATTTAAAAATAACAACCCAGCATGTAAAAGAAAAATGCAGATTTACCGGTCTGAGCCCATTCTTACATTAGTAAGGCCACTTCTGTTCCTTGCCACGGTCTGAGACTTGAGCGTTGTCTGTTCCACGCGTTTTCTCAGGGTCTCGTACTCATTCTCTGGATCCATGATTAGCTGGCAGGGGTATTCCGTAGGGTGGAGGAAAAATGAGAAGTCGGGACACAGTCTCCTGTGTGATTACAAGAACACAGGCATGTTTATTCCTATGGGACAGAATATCAGGCTGGGCACAAGAAATACAGTTCTGTTTTCAAGAGACACTGGTAGTAAGAAGAGCTGGCAAGACTGTAATTCTTGAAGTGTCCTTTATTGGTACATCAGAGTGACAATAAAACAATAATGCTGACACGTTTTGCAATAGTCGTAGTTAAGGCTAAAGCCGAAAGGTGTCAACATTATTGTTTTATTGTCACTCAAGTGTCTCTTCTTAATACTGTTGCATTCAAATGTGTGTTGGGACACATCGAGCTTCGGCACCTGTGTATTAGTCAGCAAAAGTAACAGGTGACCTCCTCTCATGTGAATGTTGCTTTGGTCTAGCAGCCAATTGCTAAGCCCGAGTACAGTCACATGACAAAGAGTGATATTATTGCACCCTCTAGTGTTTGACACCAGCCAGCACAGTGAATTTTGGTGTTGGCTGCAACTGAGGATAAAGCGGGTGCTGGAACTGCAAATCAGCCTGTCAGGATGTCCCTTTACACACAATGTAACTTTGTCTTGAATTTGCTGATTTTCCTGAGTTCTCATCAAAATTAATAGGATTGTGAAAAAAAAAAAACTGGCCCATCCCAAAAAAATAAAGTGTTGGGCTAGAGTATTGGTTAGGAGATAAACCTGTAATTAAAGTGAAATTTCTCTTGTTAAGGAATGTTATGTCACTAATGTGAGAATGTTAAAAAAAAAAATAATTGACTAACAAAGTTCTTTATTTGAGAAGAGTATAAGTTACATAATATTGAGTATACATCAAGTTATACGCAGTACATAAAAAAAAATATATATATAAACAAGAATAAAAAGGCGATTTCTGAACTGTAACATGACAAGTATAGCATCCAATGGATAAGGTGGGATGCTGACTATACCCAACTTTGGAGAATACAGTGTTCTATGGCTTTGCTATTAGGCAGACACCCCTTCAACTTCACAAGTATCCCATATTTTACTATACATAGCTGGGCAACCTCTATAAACGTATTTACCAGGTCAGCTTACCACATCCACCTGGGCCAATCTGGAAGGTGTGCCGCAGATAACTTAACCAGAACAGAGTCCGGAAAGTACTCAACACAGCACTCAAGTGTCTCAAGGTCACTTCCTGTCTTTAGTCCTTCGGGCAAACCGCATAAGGCTGAGCTATAGAGTATGACATGGAACACTGGGACTTACTACAGTGGTATTGCTACAATTTAAATGTTCTTACTAGACTTTAAAATAAACATTTTTGATGTGCACTACTAGACTCTATAGGTTTCCTGTCCATCATAAATGTGCTTAAATGATTGCATGATCATTCTGGGTTGAAAAGCTAAGATCATAATGCAAGACACAATAGTGAAGGTGTCTCCTTCCTGTGGCTAACTACCCAAAGGGGCACTGGCTGGTCGCAGGTGTGTACTGGCCGCTGATCACAGGTATGTACCAACCTCTTTTACCTTCGAGGATTATAATTCCAGTAAACTTTTTTATAGAGATAAACTCACTGCTGTAGATTTAAAGGCACGGTTCCTTTTTTAAAGGGCTGAAATTTTTCAGCACCACACACAAAATCCACCATATTTTCTACAGAAGAAAATGTATTATTATCACTGGCTCCCTAAAAAATTAAAATAAGTGGACCAAACAGCAGCCTGTTTACCTGACATCCTTATCTATCTGTAGAAGCACTTCATTATCTTTGAAATATGTGTTCCACCGACTATCTGGGTTAGGATTGAGAGGCTGGAAAAAAGACAAATGCAAAAAAGACATTAGAGGAATAGAAAACCCTTATAACGCTTTTTCATTTTTATAGCTTAAGACATTTGTGTGAACAAAGCCAACATCCTCTATTGTAACAGGCGTTCCTCGCGCCGCCTGTTTCTTCTACTGAGATCCAGGCTGGAACGCAATGACGTCATCACCCCATGCCGCATGTGTTACAGCTTGGAACGTGGAAGTGCGTCGCTAATCACGGTGGTCTCTTGAATTGGTGCGATGCACTGCACCTGGTTACCTGCCTATAAAGGCATTCAGGGAACAGTCAAATGTGTTCTATTATTGTCGGCCGTAGCCGGCTAGGCTACCATCCTTCCCTGGACTTGGAGACATCCCACTGTTATGGCTAAACAACTACAGGTACCTGCAATCCTTAACCCTGATTGAAGCTAATCCAGATTGCCATTGCCGGGGACAACC
>JAJQKJ010001565.1:0-76512 GCA_029574335.1 Rana kukunoris | reverse complement strand
CCACTCTGTGCAAACCAAATTTCACAGTGGAGGTAAGTATGACCTGTTTGTTATTTTAAAAAAAAATTAAAAATAAACCTTTACAACCCCCTTTAACTTAATTTTTTGTCTACACTCTCCATTCTACAAAATGCAAGTATCTGTACGTGGTGATATTATAGTGGCAAATTAGACCAAAGGTACCCACAGATGTGTTATCTGGCTACTACATCTTGTATAGTCTAGCCTTATTCAACCAATTTGTGTTTTTCAGGGGTGCTTTGGCAAAATGCTTTAAAATTGCCCAAAAATTGTCAAAAAGCCAGCCGGTGAATCAAGTTTGCCTTTTTTTGTTACACAAAGCCACAGATTTTTATAGTGCAGCATTACAATCTTGGGCACCGTGCAGGATAACCACCAATGCCATCATGGGTTGATAAAGAGGACATTGGGCTCCTAAGGATGTCCCTGTTTACCCTTCCGCTGACATTACTGGGGTTATGTTAGCTGAGTTAAAGAGATTATCAGAGGGAGAAAAGAAACACTGGGATATTACAAAAAAAAGAAGCTGCGCTATATAAATTGATCTTGAAGCACTATTCAAACCAAGTGCTAATATGTATGCACTCACAATTTTAGGAAAAAACGATTAATGAAAAAACAGTGAAGTAATGAGACTTGTAGGTGACCTAGGTAATAGTGACAAAAAAAAAACTTCTTGATACTATATGAAATAAAACAGAAAACGAGGTGAACCAGATACACCAATATAACAGATGATGAATCTAAAAAACTGCACTGAAAACATCAAATGGGAAAAAATAGCAGTAAATGTGAGACACACTATAACAATTAGCAGCCTAATTGAGTGACACTAGTGAAAAATAATCATCATCAATAAATGTATTACATAAATTACATAAGTGAGTCCTAATGAAAAGTGAAGAGAAAAATTTTGAAAAAAAAAGCCCTCAGTGGTTGAAACTAGATGCAATAATGTGACTGTTGAGTCCTTAGTTGGAAAAGACCAGAAGTGGTAGTCCATGCAAGATGTATCAAGAAATCATCCACGGTGACATGTAATCTAAACACCCCAGAGGAAGTGAGAATAGGAAAGTGCCATCACCTAAGCACGCACTGCGCTTACCAGATTGATATGATTCCTTATTACAGGAGATCAGGAGCGCCTATGGCTTATAACTAGTGATGAGCGGAATACGCCATATTCGATTTCGCGATATTTCACGAATAAAAGAAGAATATTTCGCAAAATATTCGTTAATATCGAATATTCGTGATATTTTATCAAAAACATTTTTTTGCGAAATTTCGCTAATGCGAAATTGATTGCGAAATTCTCGTCAACAAGCGAAAACGGAGATCATTTCCTGGATTACTAAACTAATATGCACTAAACACTAACTCTACTTACACAAACTTATATGACTAAACTAAAGCTAATTTTTTATTTTTATTTTTTTATACACAAAACACAGAAGGGCAGAGAAAGTATTCGCGAATATTCGAAATACGAATATTCGCATTGCGAATATTCGGCAACATAAAAGGATCGCCTCAGCTACTCGGCCCAGGGTCTCTCTAATCATATCAGCAATGCTTTTAGACGTCGATGGAGATCACTAGGATGTGATCTGTTTTAAAAAAAAAATAAAAAAAAATACGAATATTCGCAATAGCGAATATTCACCGCGATATTCGATTTATTCGCGAATACTCGAATATGCAATATTCGTAAACGAATATTCGCAATGCGAATATTCGTGAGCAACACTACTTATAACCCAGCCTGGGGTCTCTGTGCCGTGCAATGAACCTCTCAGCCTCTGCAGTAATTATCCTGATACAAGTTGACACAATCAATGGGTCCCCATATAAGAACAAAAGGCTTGCATAGTGTAAAACTTTTTGGATTTATTAAAGTTTAAAAGACGAATAAGCACTTACAATTTAGTAGAAAAAAAAACAGCAATAAGATAATCAAGCAGGCCAGCTCTCGATAGCAGCCCGTTGCTTTCGGGACTTGTGTACACGCGGTGACATTAGCACATCGCTCCTCCCTGAGCGTTTCGTCATTGAAGGGACGTTGTCTCGGGGGGATATTAGTCATTACCAGTGTACAAAGGTATGTATATTGCTTTGTAATAATCACCTCTAATGCTGGTGTCCTACACGTGTAGAGGCTGCTGCATTATGTAAAACTATAGCTTAAGCCGCATACACACGACCATTTTTCACGTCATGGGAAAAACAACGTTGTTCTCTACGTGATTCTTGTCAAGCCTGCCTTGCATACACACGATCATGAAAAAAAAATGCTCGAGCAAAGTGCGGTGACGTACAACACGTAAAACAGCACTGTAAAGGGGAAGTTCCATTTGGATGGTGCCACCCTTTGGCTGCTTTTGCTGATTTCGTGTTAGTAAAAGTTTGGTGAGAGATGATTTGCGCTTTTCAGTCTTCGTGCTTTTCAGTCTGTTACAGCGTGATGAATGTGCTATCCCCATTACAAACGCTAGTTTTACCAGAACGAGCTCTCTCATCTCATAACTTGCTTCTGAGCATGCACATCTTTTTTCCCGTCGTTAAAGCCTACACACGACCGTTTTTTCACAACATGAAAAACAACGATAAAAATTAGAGCATGTTCTAAATTTTTAATGCCCATTTTTCACATCGAGAAAAATGCTCTGGAGCCCACAACACGGTCGTTTTTAATTACCAATTCAAAAAATGGCATTTTTCACGTCATGTAAAACGGTTGTGTGTGCATTAGTGTTTTTACATTTTAGAGTGATATGCCTTGAGATTGTGCATAATTTTGAAGAGTACTTGGACTGTAAAAAATACAAAGGGAAAGAATTCTTCTAATGATGGGACTTTTCAGGCACTTTAATCACATAGTATGTAGAGAATAAAGTTCATAAAAACTGATTTTTATTGATGCATCACTTAGATAAAAATAACATGAAAACAGTATGAACATTGGTATGAACA
The DNA here is from genome assembly GCA_029574335.1 of Rana kukunoris. Taxonomy (NCBI): domain Eukaryota; kingdom Metazoa; phylum Chordata; class Amphibia; order Anura; family Ranidae; genus Rana; species Rana kukunoris. The sequence goes on along the minus strand of JAJQKJ010001565.1, from coordinate 73,518 downwards.
GCTATTGATGTACCAACTATGAGAGATAATGATGATACCACATGGCTTCCCTGACCGACGCGTTTCAGAGAATATACATCTCCCCTCTTCAGAGGTATGAGAAATGGCATTTATAATCAATCACATGGTGGTTGTCAGTAGATAGATAGTTTCAATTAAAAAAATTGTCTGAAAATGTTGCGCCTCTGCCCAACCATCAGAGTAATGTGTATCGTTATACTTCAGAAGCATATAATGGGGGGGGGGGGGGTCCACCCACAGGAGGGAAACGGTAACACCGAGGCCTTGGAGTCTCAATCCTGCTCCTAGAAGTCAGTCCTGGGCATAAAAGCCAAAATGTAAGAGTAAAATGGAGCCCCAATTCTATGGTAACATAGTTGTAGTCAGGCTAAAACGGTAGAAGAGGAGTGTTGTGTCTTCCAATGAGGATACACGGCAGAAATAGACTGTAAAAAGGTTTATAAACACAGGCCTAGCTATTGAATTGTTAATGTTCCAGCTAGCTCTGTACAAACATGCTTGTTTGTAGCAGACTAGAATGCTTTATTGATATCTCTGTCTTGGGAGAAAACAAAAGTGATTGGCCAGGAGAAATCCAAGATGACTTGGATAGAGGGTGTCAGCAAAGGCTTGCGGACATGAACATTTGCAGAGAACAATGTTTTTCTAATGTCTGTAGGCATATCTGATCTCCCAGTAATCTCTTGAATATTCTCAATGTGTCTGTTACATATTCAGCAGAGAATAGGCCCCCTGTGGTCACACAGATCAACAACATTTATCAACAGCTTTATTGTGTCAGGACCTAAACATAATATAAAGTCTTTCTAAAGGCTCAAGGTTTTTTACATTCGTGCATTGTATACATGAAGGTAAAATCCATGAAAAAAGAAAACACAACCAGATTTCATAATGCCTGGAAACATTGGTGCTTTGGTGGATGTTTATACATTCAGAAGATTATACGGAAGCATAGGTGAACATAGACCTCCAAATACCTTCTAACTCATATTTTATACATCTGTCCCAACGAAGACATACGGGTGAAAACTCACTACAAAATACCCCAACAATATACATTAAAGGGGTTGTAAAGGAAAACATTTTTTTTTTTTAATAATAAGCATCCTTTACCTGCAGACATTCCTCTTTTCACTTCCTCAGTGTTCGTTTTTGCTCAGAAGTTGCTCTATTTCTTATCTGTTCTGTTCACTTCCTGCTTGTCTGATTGTTACCATCCACCATGAAGGGAGCTTTACTGCGGTGGTCATGACATGCTCGCCCCCTCCTGGGAACTACATCTGTGCGGCAGGACGCTCTCTACGTGTTAGAGACTTCAAGGAGGTGTGAATTACTGGGCGTACCGCAATGCATACTGGGAAATGTAGTTCTTACATGAATGAGCGCCGCAAACCAGGAATGAGAGAACAGAAACTAGAACGGGACTACGACATTGCGGCGGGCAAGCCTGGCCCCAAATTACACTTTTTGGGGACCAGTGACATTAGTAAATTGATCAGTACTATAAAAATGCACTGACCAATGTAAAGATTACTCTGGCAGGGAAGGGGTTAACAGTAGGGTGCGATCAAGGGGCTAACTGTTCCCTCAGTGTGTTCTAACTGTAGGGCGGATGGGCTGGCAGGAACATATCAGAGATCACTGGGAACAGTAGATCTGTCATGTCATCCCCATTCTGCTTCTGTACTAGACGATGGCGGTCGGCAAGTGGTTAGGGTTCACATCTACTTTAAACACAATCTTATGTTTTGCCTCTCAACTGACCCTGAACACCTTTTTTTGTGATGTAAAAAAATGACGTTTTCTGTGAAGTAAAAAACGACGTTTTTTGAAACGTCACTTTTCAAGACGATGTTGCATACCACACCATCGTTTTTTTCACAAAAAGCGAGGTTACGTTCACCACTCTTTTCCATTGAAGCTCGCTTCATAACTAGCTTCTGGCATGCGCGGGTTGAAAAATGTTTGTTTTAAACGACGTTTTTGCTACACACGGTGACTTTTTGGTGAAACAAAAAACGACGTTTTGAAAAACGACACAAAAAATTCAAGCATGTTGGAATTTTTTTTGGTCGTTTTTTTTAAGACAAAAAACAACGTTTTGCCCACACACAATCAATTTAAATGACGTTTTAAAAAACTAAGTTTTTCATCGCAAAAAACGACCGTATGTACGCGGCATTAGACTTTAGTAACTCCACTTTTGTTGAGAAAACATTCCCTCTTCTGTGTATCAGTTTTCTTATGCAGACGTGGGTCGTTTCCGTATCTCTACCCCAAGCAATGTGTATATAGCAGTGTTGCCAAGGTCAGTATTTTTTTCTGCCAGCCAGTAAAAAACTTGCACTTTTCTCTTACCAGTAAAAGCCAGTGACAGGAAAAGGTTGCTAGTAAAAAACATGGCTGTGACGCTTGGCCCGACCAAGACCATTTGAGTGCCCTCTACGATGTGTTTGGACAGTGCTGGCAGAGGGTGGGTCTGGCAGAAGCAGTGCCTGAGCATTTGATGTGATGTCATAGTGCAAGGGAGCCCAGCCAAGCGACCGGAACCTTGTGTGAGCAACGCAAGCAGGGAGCAGGACTGTCAGTGCTGTTTGGAGTGGAGTTGACTGAAGGGACCATCTGGTGGGGACAGAGACTGTCAATGTGACTGAGAAGTGGGGGCGTGTCTTGTCTGTGAGGTGTCATCAGCATCTGCACTGCTGCTCACTGCTGTCAGCGTCACCAGGAAAGTCAATTGCAGGGGGTGTGTGCACCTGAGCATTTTAATTTCTTGTCCTCCTGAGTCCTGTCCCTGAGCTACTTACTGTACTTACTAGTAAATCAATCATCCCTAGGCATGCGCAATCCTGGGGTTGGCAACCTGGGCAGGTTAAAGGTAAACGCAATCCTTCCTTGCCGGTCCTCAGAACCTGGACAGGAGAGGCGGCGGGGTGGAATTTAATGGAACCGATCTGTATTTTCCTCCTGCAGCAGCTGAATGTAGGCTTCTCCTCCTCTCCCCTTTTGTCAACATTCAGCTGCCACAGGAGTTAAATATAGGAGATTGGTAATTATATTTGCCACCCCTCCTTCCCGTTCCTCTTCCTTCGTTCCCTCCTCCATGTGCTTCCCCCCCCCCCCCCATGTGCTCCCTTGCTCCCCCTTTCTCCCATTGTTTCAGGATGGAGAGCAGAGAAGAGGTCGGTAAATATGTCAAATGCATATGTGTTGGAGCTTTGGGTTGCACACCCCTAAATGCAATAGGATGCACACACCTATATCTATTGTATTTACTATCGTAGATAAAATAAAAATACATTTTGTCTTAATATCTACCTTAAATAATATTGATAATTGCATAATGTAGCCTAAATACTAAAATGCCGCGCTTTAAAACTGTAATTTTGTAAGTTTTGGAAATGCCAGTAAATTTTGGGTGTTGTCAGTAAATTTTAATCTGAATGTTGGCAACACCGTACAGTATATATTTAGATGCCTTCACTTTCTGTGTGTTTGCAGGGAGGTGAAATTCTAAAATGGCTATTGTTCAGTGCAGCATGAACTGCGCTCATCATCATATATATAAAACGGACAACAGACTGTTTTCATTTACTAGTCGCGAGTAGAAATGAATAGGTTACTAAAGTCACGAAAATTCTCGTACGACAGAAAAAAAAAATCGGAAGTGATGTCATGTGTTGTAATGTATTTGTGCTGTATTTTCGTACGACAACTGTTACTGACCAAACGAAAATCGTACAATCTGGTATCGTAACAAGGATAATTTTCGTGCATGTCCGATAAAAAAAAATAAATCGGATGAACTAAAATGATCGGCTCGTCCAGCCCTGTACTAAGGAACCGATTATCGGACGATTCTTCCTCGACGACATTTTTTCGTACAATATTCGGATCGTGTGTACGTGGCATAAGTGAGCCTGTCTGAATTAGGTCCATGACGATTGACGATCTAGCTCATGCTGTGTATTGAAGGCTGTGTTTGACCTGCTTTCCCTGCAGTTCAATCACACACACTCAATAAGACATGCTGCACCCAAAGGACGCAACACAAAACAGGTCAAACACAGCCTCTGAGCTGCCATATGTACTGCTCAATTAAAGTAAATAGGATTTTGCTGATTGCAATTTCAGTATGTTCCAAACAGACGTCATATGCACAAAACAATGCCTGATGACTTGAGCCCTAACTCCATGTCTATCTTTAAAGCTCTGCAATAGTTATTAACCATTCACCTCAGGAAGATTTAACCCCCTTCCTTACCAGTCAATTTTAACTGCCAATTTGCGCATCGTCGCAAAAATGTACCACAACAAAAGTTACATTCTTTCTTTTCCCACAAATAGAGCTTTGTTTTGGTGGTATTTGATAACCTCTGTTTTTTTTTTTTTGCACTATAAACAAAAAGTCAGTTTTGACAGACAGTTTTGAAAAAGAATATTTTTTACTTTCTGCTTAAAACATACCGTATTTTTCGCTCCATAAGACGCACCTAGGTTTTAGAGGAGGAAAACAAGGAAAAAATATTCTGAACCAAATAGTGTACTAAAATATTTACTTTTAGTGCCATGAAATGCAGCCTGACCTATGTCCATTAACAATGCAGCCTGACCTATTTCCATTAACAATGCAGCCTGACCTGTGCCCATTAACAATGCAGCCTGACCTGTGCCCATTAACAATGCAGCCTGACCTGTGCCTATTAGCAATGCAGCCTGACCTGTGCCCATTAATAATGCAGCCTGACCTGTGCCCATTAACAATGCAGCTTGACCTGTGCCCATTAACAATGCAGCTTGATCTGTGCCCATTAATAATGCAGCCTGACCTGTACCCATTAACAATGCAGCCTGATCTGTGTGCTTTAACAATGCAGCCTGACCTGTGTGCATTAACAATGCAGCCTGACCTGTGCCCATTAACAATGCAGCCTGACCTGTGCCCATTAACAATGCAGTCTGACCTGTGACCATTAATAATGCAGCCTGACCTGTGCCCATTAACAATGGAGCCTGACCTGTGCCCATTACCAATTCAGCCTGACCTGTGCCCATTAAAAATTCAGCCTGACCTGTGCCCATTACCAATGCAGCCTGACCTGTGTCCATTAAGAATTCTGCCTGACCTGTGCCCATTAACAATGCAGCCTGGCTGGTGCCCATTAACAATGCAGCCTGATCTGTGCCCGTTAAGAAATAAGCCTGATCTCTGCCCATTAAGAATACAGCCTGGCCGGTGCCCGGCGCCTGGCGGACATCATCATATCTGCCTGGCGCTCAGATAGCAGAGAAAGCACCAGGAGCAGCAGTACTCCATTCGGCACTGGGCTGCTGTCCTTCTTTGAGTGACAGGCTTAGCCAGGGGTTGCAAGGCTCGCGGAGACGGCCGCCCGCTATCGAGACATAGCGGCAGCAGCTAGCGACGGGGTGGACCCTGTTCAGTATTCGCTCCATAAAGACGCAGGACATTTTCCCCCATTTCTTGGGGGGGGGGGGTTGGCATGCGTCTTATGGAGCGAAAAATACGGTATAACAATTAAAAAAAAAATAATTCTTCATCAATTTAGGCCAATATGTATTTCTTTCTCGTACATCACGGGACACAGAGCGGCATATTCATACTATATGGGTTATATGGAGTAACCTTCAGGTGTGGACACTGCAATCTCAAACAGGAAGTCCCCTCCCCTATATAACCCCTCCCCTAACTAGGGTCCCTCAGTTTTTTCTGCCAGTGTCTTAGGTGTTGTCACGGAATAGCTTTGCTCCCATCCTTGGGATTAAGGGCGGGCTAACCGGATCTGTCCAAGGAGCCTCAGTGCCAAAGTGGACAGTACCCGGCCCCAAACCGTGGGGTTTTTGCCTATAATGCTCCTCTTTGGAGGGCTGGAACCCTGGCCCAGGACTTGGAGTTTGTAAAGACCATAAGTTCCTGTTTGCCAGGGTGCTATATAGGTCCAGACAGTGGGTACCTCCAGGACCCCAGGGCCTGAAGGTCTACTACGCTACCCACGGAGATGGGAGAAGATTGGACCGTTTTTTGCTAGACAAACGTCCTGCAGCATGGAGCAGTAAGAGGGGAGCCTGCGGGACTTGGTTCGACAGCATGCTCTCCAGGGAGACCAAAAGGGGGGTAGCCTAAGTATGCTCTGCATTGGCAGCCTTGCTCACTATGTCTGAGAAGACAGGAATGGTCTCATCCCCCATCACTGGTCCCCCTGTCTAAGATTGTGTTTGTTTGCTAGCTACCTGCTGCTTTCTTCCCAGGGCTAGTAAGGATCCCTATGTGGCCTTTTGGAGAGTCCTACCTGGCCGGGGGTTTGATTCTGCCGCCTGAAGCTGCAGTCCTGGGTCTCCAGCACGCGGCTCCTCCATGTGCTTCCTTCTTCCGCATACGCGCTTGGCGCGCCACACGTCTTATAGACGTTTTTTCGCGCCGTTCGGAGGGGAGGGCGGGGGCGTGCCTGCAGCGTCATCAGGGGCCGCCTTTGTGCTGTTATAATCAGCAGGCTATAGTCAGTGCTCAGTCCTGAGGCTGATCTGGAAGGAGAGACGCAGAGCGGCAGAACAGTGACGCCCGGTGGCGGAAGAGGGGTAAGTACATGCTGGACTTTGTCCAATGCTTTTCTGTTAAGCCAAAAAAATCCCCTTTTGCAACAGGTTGGAGGCTGGAAACTAAATTTGGGGACGCTGTATGTTTTTAAAAAAAAAAAAAAAAAAAAGTTATATATTATAAAAAAAAAAAAAAAGAACATACGGGGGCCCCATCGGTTTTTGGGCATTAGTGAGCTATTGTCCCCTAAACCCTAGTTTTGTACTCCTGGCCACTACAGTCTGTTGTTGTAGGAGGCGAGTCCCCTCGATTGTTGTAATATGGCTTCCAAAAGTTCGGGGTCAAAGGGTACAAAAAAGACCAAGAAACAAAGGGGTTCCCCCTCTGATTCTGATGATATGCCGATACTTTCCCGCAGGTTATTCCCATAGGGTCGCCTTGGATGAGCCCTTGGGGGGTCTGGTGCTGATCTGGCCCAGATCAGCCCAGCCCTGTGTTTATCACAGAGGAGATGCTAGCCGTATCCCTAGGGGGCTAGAAGAAAGATTAGCAGCGATGATCGCTAGATCTATTCCTGGCAAGAAACGGGCTAGATCCCCATGCGCCAAAAGGTATATCCTCAGATGCTGAAATTCTCTCTCAGGAGGAATTGGAATCGCAGGAGGATCAACTAGACCAGAACCAAGAGGGTTCAGGGATTGAGGGAGGTGATCTTGATTTTTCAGTGGGCAGAGGTTTATGTACCCTGCATTTCGGCGATATATCATTCCCGGAGTGGACAACCTGCAGGCAGACTTCTTAAGTCGCCAGATTCTTCGCCGGGGGAGTGGTCTCTGCATCCCAGGTCTTTCAGACAATCTGCCAGAAGGTGGAATGCCAGACATAGATATAATGGCATCCAGGTTCAACAAGAAACTAGACAGGTTCGTTCTCGAGCGAGGGACCCAATGCCTGCGGACCGATGCGTTGGTTTGCCCTTGGCATCAATTCAAACCTTCATATGCATTCCCTCCGCTACAGTTACTTCCTCGCCTGTTGCGCAGGATCAGAATGGAGCACAAGCCAGTCATTCTAGTAGCTCCAGCTGTGCCCCGGAGGACATGGTACTCCACTAGTCCTGAAGATGCAGTGGGAACCCTTGGACTCTTTCCTCTACGACCAGAACTACTCTCACAGGCCCGATCCTCCACCCTACATTACAGCGTCTAAATTTGACGGCCTGGAGGCTGAATCCCTGATTCTCAGGGTAGAGGGTCTGTCTAGGCAGGTATTTCCTACCCTGATTAGGGCTAGAAAGCCGGCCTCACCGGGTGATTTATTACAGGGTGTGGAGGACCTACGTAGGCTGGTGTGAATCCAAAAGATGGAATTCCCGCAAATATACCATTGATAGGGTGAAGTTTTCTCCAAGCTAGGAGTGGATAAAGGCCTGGCATTAAGCACAATCAAGGGACAGATTTCACTCTATCAGTGTGGTTTCAGAGGCCGCTGGCCACCCACTCGCTGGTAAAAACTTCATACAGGGGGTCTTACGTATTAATCCTCCTGTCAAGTCACCGATTTGTCCATGGGACTTAAATCTTGTCCTGTCCACTCTACAGAAACAACCCTTTGAGCCGTTGCTGAGATTCCTTTAGTTTTACTGACAAGAAAGTTGGTATTCTTGGTCGACATAGTTTCGGCCAGGAGAGTGTCAGAGTTGGCAGCCATATCGTGTAAGGAACCATATCTCATTTTACATAGGACAGGGCATTCTCCGGCCCCATCCTTCCTTTCTACCAAAGGTTATATCCAATTTTCACTTGAACCAGATTTGGTACTTCCATCCTTCTTTCCGAAACCCCACATCTAAAAGGAGGGGATGCTGCATACCTTGGATATTGTCAGGGCCATAAAGGCCTATCTTAAAGCTACAGAAAAGATCCGGAAAACAGATGTGTGGTTCGTTTTACCAGATGGCCCCAAGAAGGGGCAGGCAGCTGCAAAATCCACCATCTCGAGATGGATTAGACAATTAATCATTCAGGCCTACGTCTGAAGAGGTTGCCTCCTCCTTTGTCGTAAAAGCCCATTCTACCAGGGCCATGGGCGCCTCCCTGGGCAGCACATCATCAGATCTCTATGGCTCAGATATGCAAGGCAGCGACGTGGTCATCAGTCCACACGTTTACAAGGTTTTTATCAACTAGACGTGAGAAGGAATGTGGATTCAGCCTTTGGCAGGCAGCCTACAGGCTGCGTTTAAGATCCTCGGGATCGGGGGCACCCTTGGTTGTAAAAGAAAAAAAAAAATATATTTTTCTTTGACTAAGTTGGATTTATTATTATTATTTGAGTATACCTCTAAATTAAATCTCTTTTTGAGAAGATGTCTCCCTCCCCGTCATTAAAGCATTGCTTTCGGACATCCCATATAGTAATGAATATGCCGCTCTGTGTCCCGTGATGTACGAGAAAGAAAAAAGAGATTTTTAAATACACAGCTTACCTGTAAAATCCTTTTTCTTGGAGTACATCACGGGACACAGAGCTCCACACCCTCTTTTGGGGAACATTTTTGGGAGGCATACAGCTTGCTACAAAACTGAGTGACCCCTCTAGGGGAGGGGGTTATATAGGAGGGGACTTCCTGTTGAGATTGCCAGTGTCCACACCTGAAGGTACTCCATATAACCCATATAGTAATGAATATGCCGCTCTGTTCCCGAATGTACTCCAAGAAAAGGATTTTACAGTAAGCTGTATTTAAAAATCCCCTATTTTTGCTACATATTTTGATTAACCTCCCTGGCAGTATGAATATGTCTGATTTTTGAATCTCAAAGCGGTACATTGTTTTGTATGGAAATTTGGCGTTTTGTATTGTAGGCCTTTAATTGTTAGAGTGCTTTTTACACTGAAAGCACTGAGCACCGGCGGTAAAACGCTGCTATTTTTAGCTGAGCTTTACCGTAGTTTTTTTGCTGTGCTTTTCGCCTTTTACCCCCTGCTAGAGGCCGAAAAAGGGTTAAAAATGGTGCTTTTGATTTTTTCAATGGGCAGGGGCGCTCTAGGAGCGGTGCATACACCGCTCCTAAAGCACAAAGAAGAAGCTGCTTGCAGGTCTTTTTTTGACGCCCTGCCAGTACAGCGCCCCAGTGTGAAAACACTCAGGATTGCAGCTGAGGCTTTTTTCAGATGCTTTACAGGTGCTATTTTTAGCACTAAAGCGCCTGAAAAATGCCTCCAGTGTGAAAGGAGTCCGTTTGCATACAATCCGATCCACCGGACGGAAGAAAAATAGGGTTTTCTTCCGTCCGCAAAACAGATCCAGACGGACGCGGATCGTAGGCGGACGTTAGCGGATGCATCATCCGCTAACGGATCCGCCCCCATAGGGCCCCATTCTAAGTCTGTTTACGCACTTAGAAAAAGCGGACCGTTCGTCCGCACGTGTGAAAGGGCCCTTAGTCTGCATCTCCCCAAGGTAATACTTAAAATCTGGCCTGTTAGTGGATCCTGAGGACAGGTGTTGAGAACCAGTGCTCTATAGTGTGTACTTGTCTCAATTAACACCAAGTGTAATTTCTGTCTGCTGCTTCATTCCCCTGCTTTTCACAACAATCAGCATAAATCACTTCACTTCTGACAAGTCTCCTGACACCAAAAACGTGACAGGGGAGGGAGCTCCAGCACACACCCTGTGATTGACAGCCTCAGCTCTTTTTCTGTGTGCTGTGTGGAGAGGTGTGTGTCCCTTCCCTCCAATCAGCTCTCAGAGCTCTCCTCATTGAGCTCTGCATTGTGTAATTTCAGCTCTCCACCCCATTTTCTGACATCTCAGACAAGCATTATATATTCTGGACTTAGAGGGTGTAGAGAAGGGAATACCGCAGATAAACGGGTACAACTTATGTAGGAGGATTTGTTTAATCTCTGTGAATTACTTGAGACCAGCCACTTCACTAGGTATATGTAAGGGTTTACAACCACTTTAATGTTAAAGTTGAACTCCAGCCTCACCTTCTTTATTGTAGAATTGTATAGACACTACCTAAATCATAAGTAGAATGTAGTTTGGGTAGGAGCAAATAAAACCAGGTCTTTCTAGCAGAAGATAATCGCACAGAGCAGTTAGCAAAGAACTAAGTATGTGTACGTTTAGCCTAAGAAGAATATTTGGTGTTGAATTCCGCTCACATCCTTGTCCTATTTGTGTCAAACTCAATTCTTCTCTAATGTCATTTTGCTAGTGGCTCAGATGAGAAAAGGAATCGTATCAGCTCGTTTCTGGACACCAAGCCCAAAATATAGTCAAGATATAATGTATCTTGTACTGTGTGCTAGGTTACAAAATTAAAGGAAAACTATTGCCTTTTAACATTTTCAGAGTTTATAGGAAAATCTGATCAGGATAAGGCTAGGTTCACACCTGTGTCTGCGTTGGCACAGCAGCCCATTCATTTGAATAATCTGCTGCACCTACAGAAAACGAACGGAGAAGGTCCCTGCGCCTTTTCCAAAATTGCAGCCACAGGAAAACCCCATGGCTGACATGTGCTTCCCAACACAGTAAAAACGTGCTGTGGTTTCCAGTGTGGGGGAGTCATTAAAGGTAATGGCACTCCCGCATGTGTGCTAAGAGTGTGGGTGCAGGGAAGCGTGTGATTGATTACACACAGTCCCTCACCTGCCTATAGTGGGAGCCTTACAGTGGGAGTAAACTCTCTTGCATGATTTTACCTATAGGTAAGCCTATAATAAGGCTTACCTATGGGTACAGCAAACATTTCCTAAATGTGCACCATTTAGGAGACACTTTAGATGCAGCCGGTGACGTCACCAAGCATGTGCTCTGAAGGAACGGCATACCTGTTCTGTGCCTTCAGACCCATGCTGTAAACAGAGGCTCCCACACAGAGTGACGTCACCGGCCATTCATGTCGCCAAAGCCTGCGAACCCGGAAGGAACACCGGGTGAAGATAGAAGCGCCTGGCATACTAGCAAGTAACCAGGGTAGCTAAGATGTACATCCCATAGCTTGACTGCCACCATATTTACTTACTCTAACCTTAAACCCCTCTTAACCTTACCTATAATAATGAGATCACACTTGAGCTGGAGTAAAATTGGCCAACGGCACCTTTCTTTATTCATAAATATTAAATATATATATATATATATATATATATATATATATATATATATATATATATATACAGTATATAACATATTTTAACCATAACAAAAACTCAGGTATCAGATGCTGCCCCCGGTGGTCTTTGTCGGCACTTCCCAACATAATCATTTTCACTTCTTCACGGCGGGCCTTTTACCGTACTAGGACTCCAGTCGAAATAACACCAAGTCGGAGACAACCTGATACCCGCAGTGCCACTATTACTATCTTCAGCTAACCCTTGTTAACTGCACACACCAGGGGGCCCATACCACGAATGAGTCCCCCACACTTCCACCTCATAGGATAGTTACCACCATCAAAGACCACCACTGGCAACCATCCGCTGCCATGACGTGTACTGCAACAACACCTGAAAGAAAGAAATGTTAACGAAACCCAGGGAGGGCTGGCGGGAAACCTCTTCCCCTGCTGTGTTGCCCGGGTCACCCCTCCAGTCCCTTAAATAAACAAAACCCCTCCTCTCCACAACTTTTTCTCCAATCCCTTAATACACCCCACTTTCCAAACTAACTTCCTCAACCCTTGCTGTCCCTTATCACTCCTGTCATGCTGGCCCTCTGCTAGCTCCTTTCCAATCCACTTGCTCCAAGCCTCTCTTTATGACTTAGACACATTTTTTTTTTAAAGATGCAATAATGGTGGCTAAAAAAATTCTATTGCCTCTTAAAGTGGTTGTAAACCCTTCCACACCACTTTTTGCTACAGGTAAGCCTGTAATAAGGCTTACCTGTAGCTATCCTGGATATCTCCTAAACCTGCACGGTTTAGGAGATATCCTCCTGTATCTGCAGGTGCCTAAGACATCGGCACATGCTCACTGAAGCAATAACACGTCGTGCCATTTCTTCACTTGGACTGTGCCATTACCGGCGGCTCCTGCACACATGCGCGGGAGTGACAACACGCAGCTCCGGCAAAACACAGAGCCATAGTCCGCGACCCCGGATGGAAGAGGGTCGGGATTTCGAGAAGATTTGTTTGCAGTTAAATGTCACATAATGGGCTAATATACGATGCATACTAGCCCATTATGCTTTTAATTGGCAGGCTTTGCAGGGAGCAAAAGAGGAAGTAAAACCCATCAGGGTTTACTTCCTCTGTAAAGCTCCCAACAGCACCACTTTTTTCAATTAAGTATTTAATTTTTTTATGATTTCTGCATCTTCTTGCAGTTTTTATCTGATTAGAATTGAATAAAGAGTGACCACAAAGGAATTAAAACGTCAACCCCCTAAATCTGCATTCTTGCTTTCTAAGATAGAAATTATTCTTTCAAATTTTTATTTTGATCTAGTCACCAGATGATGGAAGGGGAGAAAGACCTGCAAGGAAGAAGTACAGTACTCACTGAAGTGGATTTACTAAAGGCACATTTGCAGTTGCACTCATCTTCCCCAGAGCTTAGCAAATGTGGTGAAGCTCTGCTGATATCATCCAATCATCCAACCTTTTTCATTTTTTTTTCCTTGCGTCTGATTGAGAATTTTTTTACCTGTAGTAAATCAACCCATTTGTTTCTCCTAAAGTAGCAAGCAACCTGTTCCCTTTTCTCTGGAAACTCTTGATTGATAGACGGCCCAAATACAATTTCTTCTGTGAAAATAAGATATCACATTAACTCTAATTGTGTATTTGTTGTTTTCATTTTTAAGGCTGATGATAAAATGAGTTGAATCTGCATAGGCTTTTAATTGTTACAGCAGTTTTACTAATACTATAGATATAGAGATTAATTATGATGTCACAATGTAGAGTATAAGATTTCCTATCATCTGTGCACAGTCTTGCCACACAGAGTTAATCCAGCGCTGAGTAATCCTCTTTTAATATTCAGTGCAAATTAACAGAATTCCAGATAAAAAATTCGCCAAATTATAAAGTCCGTTTTTCTGCTTTCAGTAACAGGTTATTTACAAATCTAGCTTGGCCATGTTTATCATAACATGATTTTATCCAAAGTTCATTGTATATTACCAGGATGTGTTATGTGGGGGAGGGGTGGATTTCTCACTTTTTATACCTCATGTTATGATAAACATAACATAACATATGATAAACATGTCCAATCTAGATATGTAAATAACCTGTCACTCAAAGCAAGAAGAGAGAAAACTGACTTTTTATTTAGACAGGTTTTTATCTGGAAGGCTGTTCATTTTCACTGAACATTAAAAGAGGATTTCTCAGATCTAGATTAACTCTGTGTGGCAAGACTGGGCACAGATGATAGGAAATCTTATACTCTACATTGTGACATAAAAAAAAAAAAGGGTCACTAAAGGAATTTTTTTTTTTTCTGAAATGACTTTTTACAGGGTAACATAAAAGTTAACTGATTCCTTTTCAAAATGATTACAAATAGATAAAAAATCAATCATATAATGTGCCTGCAGGTTAGTTTTACTTTTGAACTGGCTTCATGTTTCTGCAAAGTAGAAATAGACACACAGAACAAAAACAAACAAATCCAGGGCAGTGTTTTGTTTTTAAAATGAATCTGATTGGTTCTGGGAAGTTTGAGGCCTCGTACACACGATCGAATTTGTCCGCTGAAAACGGTCCGATGGACCGTTTCAGCAGACATCTCCGATCGTGTGTATGGGCTAGCGGACAGATTTGTCCACCCGACAGATTTCAAAGCATGCTTTGAAATCTATCCGGTGGGAATCTGTCCGCCCGACATGTCTGCTGGTTAGTCCACTTACCAGCAGACATGTCGTCCCGCTCCGCCGCCGCACCGCCGCCGAATGGATTCGGCGCATGCGCGGAAGTGTTTTACTTCCTGGTGCGGTGACGTGGCGGCGTCAACGTCACCGACACGTCAGCGCGCTCTCTGCTGGCGGGGATTTTGGTTTGCTCGTGTGTACACACGAGCAAACCAAAATCCCAGCAGACAGATTTGTTCAAATCTGTCGGACGGACAGATTTGAACAAATATGTCCGCTCGTGTGTATGGGGCCTTAGACACACGGCAATGACAGCTTAAACCATCGTGAGAAAGCTCCCAGCACTGGGGATATAAGGAAACAGACAAGCAGGAAGTGTGGAGAACAGAGCAGGATTACAGCAACTTCAAAGCAAAAACGAACAATAAGGACATGAAACCAGTACTGCAGTAAGGTAAAGGAAGCTATTTAGCTAAAAAAAAAATCCTTTAGTGACCCTTTAAGTTGTCATAAACGTATACATTGCAAATCATTAATGTAATTAGATGTAAATGTATAAGATCTTTTATACTGAATGCTTTCTTATATTGCAGGGTCTTGGACAAACTTCACTCTGAACGGCCATGTTGGGCAAGGACAGATAAAGACATTCAGTACTGGAGAAGGAGAGGCCAAGATTTCAGTGTTTTATTCAGACATGGAGAAAACGGAGCAGCAGACAAGCCAGCTTTGCCAATAAATATTGATGGAAAGAAGAGATGTAACGTAGTAGATAAAAATGCCAAGGAATGTCACAACACTGTCATAGAAAAGGTGGAGAAAACAAGAAAGAAAGTAGCAGTAGGTGTAAAAACAGTAGAACAGCAGACATCAGATGGCAGTTGTGAGAAGTTAGAGGATTTAATCTCATCAAATCCAGAATGTGGTCCATTTGTGTGTCCCGGTAAGCAGAAAATACAATTTATTTCAAAGGGTAATTCTCCTGAAGGTCCATGCCACATGGCTATAACATCAAGTTCAGGTGACAACTCTTGCATCAAAGAAAATACAAAGCAAGATAACGATAATTACATTGTAAATCAGGACTGCAGCAAGAGTTCTTTCTCAAAACCGAAATATAGTCGACCCTCAAAGCCACCATCATATGAAGTTCATCAGCAGACGTGGGGAGCTGTAGACGTCTGTGAAAATAAAGATAATCAACAAGATGAAAACTCATCTCCCAAAGTTCTAGATTCCTCCCAGGACTCCTGTTCTCATGACTCAGGCATGGAACCTCCTAATTACATACCTCCTCCATCATACAAGTCCCCACCTCTGCTACATCCAGCCAATAAAACTTTTAAAAAAGTGCCTAGACCAAGTGACTGCTTACGGCAAAATATTTCGGCTGAGAAAACCAGCACAAGTGACAAAAAAAACATCTGTTTTCTCGGAAACAATGGTCCTTTCACCAAACCAGCCAACCACAGGCACTCAGAAAATTGTAAACACTCCATACAATATATCCCTTTTGATGACCCACGAATTAAACATATAGACAAGGAGGCCGAGAAACACAACCACAGTAAAAAATACTCTTCCGCAAATGATCCTTGTAGGGTTGAAAATGTGAATCAGGATACTAACCTTCACAAACGAGAACAAGATAGTGCCTTTATCAACCCCAAAAATTTGGGACGTCATCCTGTAAAAAGAGAAGGTATTAAGCATAAACAGTGGTTGCACATCTCCATTCCAGATCAAATGTGTTGCCCGCTACCCGAAAATAGAGATGGAGCTACAGCATGTAGCTTACCAGAAGACAGTGAACCCACTCACAAACTATCTTTAAAAAAGACCCATTCTGACAGTGTTTGCGAAACTGTGACGAAAGTCAAAAAATTTGAACCTGAGTCTTTTGTTTTTAGCAAAAAAAGTTCCAAGAGGAAACTAAATGAAACAATATTTTGCTTGGTTTCAATTCCAGTAAAATCTGATTCCAGCCCATCTGATATATGCAAGAACAACAAGCGTTTAATGGACAATACAGACAGGATGAACATGCTAAAACACAGCAATGCGGGTCTCCCTGAGCAAAGGCTTTTAAGTGCATCTTCCAGTGACTTAGAGCTACAAACACTTACAGGAAACCTGAACAATAATACAGAGCTACTAAAACAAGCCCAGTTCAAAACAGAGGAAAACAAACAAGCAAATGACCTCAGATCTGGCGAGTTGCAACACAGGGAGCTGACATTATCTGGCTCGTGGCCAGGTGATCAGTACAAAGATCAGCAAACTCAAACATTGTTAACAGACATAGATATTTATAAGGGGACAAAACAGAGTGAACAATCCCAGATAGTAGATGGGAGGCCATCTGCAGAAAATATGAGACAGAATGTATTTGGTATTAAAGGTCAGATAGGATTTGCACCTTCCAGCAACAGTGCATTTTCAAGGACATCCTTGTTATTGACACAAATACCTAAAACAGAGCAATCTCGTGAATTTCCTAGCGTAAATGTTGATGGGAAGGGAAAACCAGTAAAGTGTGATAAGAGTGAGGTTGAGGAAGACCACCCATGCAATAAGAAAGAGGTTTTTGGTCAGTTTCTTTTAAAACCTGTCAATCGACGCCCTTGGGATGCTATAAGAGAACTGGAAAGTTTAAATAAAGAATTTCAGGAGCCAGAAAGTTGTGCTGTTGATGGTAAAAAGAATGTAGTTAGTGAGCAAAGTAAAGTGATTCCAATGGAAATGTCTTCCACAAGAACAGCATTAAGGAGAGAAATGTTGAACAACAGTCGTCACATTATAGAGGTAGAAGAGGTGCCACTGTTTGAGGCCCTCCAAAGTAAGTCAGAAAAGTGGTGTACGGAAAAGTTAACGTATGATATTTGCGAGAGGACTGAAATATGCAAATCTTCTAAAGTGAAAGAGGCCAGCAATCAACTAGGAAAGCTGTCTGATGGATGCACACCAGAACAAAAACAAGTTCAAATTAAAAGGTCTAAAGAGGCAGGTTCTACAAACGCACCTTTGAATCCAAAAACAGAACAAGAACTTTCAGAACAAAGTCACGCAAATAAGATTTCTCCCACCATAAAACAACATGTTTCAGATGCTTTAGTCCACCATTTCAAAGAAGACAAGACTTGTTTTGACCATACATTTTTTGATGTAGTTAAAGTTAGCTCAGCAAAATTTGGCCAAATTGGTGATAATATGTTAAGGAAGTTGTCACTAGCTGATAGAAACCATGGGCGTTCTGTTCCTGACCTGAGTAAACATTCTAGTGGCACAAGTGAAAATGGAGATTTATTCGAGGAGCACAACTTTTTGGACATTCCAGGGAATGAATCCCTTCATGAAAGAGCTGCTAGGATTCTTGGAATCGAAGTGACGGAGGATTCTTTAGTATCAAACGGAAGCTCTGAAGCTCAAAGCCCAGAAAATCTTATGTTTGGTAGTGGAGTACAGCCACAGAACAATGAAAGTCCTAAAGTGAGTGACATTTCATTTTCGACAAACGAGGCAGTAAGGATTTTCAAGAGTGTGCTTCGTTTGCCTGTAGACAATGAAAAAGCTGTTGAAAAATTAAAGAACATACATCAAGATCAGGAACTAGCTTTGGCATGTCCATCAGTTTCAGAGCAGAATGAGACAAATATTTTGCGTAGTGCTGAGAAAAGGCTAAGGAGCACATCCAAAATGATAGAAACATTACAGGGGAAACTTGCATCTACGCCAGTTCGCACTGCTATAGACCGCCTTGCTCGCATGAAAGAAGTCGATTCTGTTTCCAGGATGAGGCGGCTAAGCATTAAAAGCACAGATTCTGGTGATGAATTAGATGAGGAAAAACAGTTGCATGGAACACAGGATGGAAGAACCAGAAAATTTTCTATGGGTTCCATTTATAAACGAGTTATCTCCCTAGATGAAAACCTTCTCATAACACCAAAAGGCAAAGATAAATTGGATTCTTTATCTTGTGCAGGTAAGAAAACTGTAGAAATCAGTGTAATTTAAAAAAACATTTAAAAATATATATATATATAGAAGAATGTGTTCAAATCTTGCTTACATTCTACCATACCAGCAAATGATTTGGCAGAGACACCAGTGGGTTGAATCACAAAAAGGGTTCTTATTGCTCACAGAGAATCATAAGGCAAGACTCGCTGGCATTACTTGTGTCTCCAACTCCTGGCACAAAACGATAATGACGGTGTCTCTCCCACAGCTGAATTCCCCAGTTAGTGGTCTGCTCTTCATTTTTGCAGAATCTGTTAAGGTAACATGACACTAAAAGAATAATTGAGGAATGGGAAGCGATAGTGACTGGAGCACTTACTATAATGTGCAGGTACACACAGTATAGTATACTTGCACATTATTGCAAACTTATAGTTTGTCATTCTCCAGTGATGATAGCCAAGCTCTCTCCATCGCCATCACTGCCTTTTTCTCAGATGCTTCTTTGCTACTGTTCTTCTTTTGGGCATTGGGTGGCCAATATTCATTCATTTCCCATCCATGCATGATAGGGATTTATTATCACAGAATATGTTTTGAGATGTTTGAGAGCTGGTTCTCAATTTGTCCCACAACAAAAGTTCTTGTCGGAAATTCCGATCGTGTGTATGCAATTCCAACACACAAAAATCCTACGAATGGTCGCAATCAATTCGACGCATGCTCGTAATCATTGTACTTCATTTTTCTCAAAATTATCCATAGTAGATCACTTAAACCTGTATGGTTTGGGAGATATTCACTTTGCATGGAGCCACTGACATCAGCGGCGCATGCGCTGTGAGGGCCCGTCTGAAGGTCCACCAGACGCTGCTTGTTCATTATGCCTTTGCCTTATAAATAAATATAAAATATAAATATAAAATATAAATAAAAATTCTGTGCAGGTATACAACCACTTTAAAGCTTTATTTTAAATTAGTTGATTTTTATCTGTACGTAACAGATTGTACAATAACATGTTGAACAACTTTTAACAATGGTCAAATCAAAAGGAATATTGGGGATAAAAAATAACAGGACATCCAGGATGAAGGAACATTTAACGCCTTTCAGCAGAACTAATAGATGGTAGACCGTCTGCAGAAAATATTAGGCAATGTATTTGGTATTAAAGGTCAGATAGGATTTGCACCTTCTAGCAACAGTACATTTTCAGATACCTAGAACAGAGCACCCCAATGAATTGCCTTGTACAAATGTTGATGGAAAGGGTAAAATGGTAAAGTATGATAAGAGTGAGATTGAGGAAGACCACCCATGCAATAAGAACAAGGTCTTTGGTTGGTTTCTTTTAAACCTGTCAACCGACACCCTTGGAATGCTATAAGATAACTGGAATGTTTAAATGAAGAATTTCAGGAGCCGAAAAAATGTGCTAGTGATGGTGAAAAGAATGTAGTTGTAGAGTAGTTTCAAGTGGACATTTCTTCTACAAGAATTAAGGGAAATGTTGAACAACAGTCATCACATTATAGGTAAAGAAGAGGTGCTAATGTTTGAGGTCCTCCAAGGTATAGTATGTCAGAAAATTGGTGTACAGAAAAGTTACCATTTGATATTTGCAATATCTATATGTAATAGATTGTAAAATAAGATTGCGAAATGTTAGACAACTTTTAACTAGGGTCACAATGATAGGGAATTTTGGGGAAGAAAATTCCCAGGAGAAGGAGCATTTAACTTGATACTATCTTTGACATTTTAATAATGGCCCCACTACTGTCAAATATGAAAAAGAAGGCTCCTCAGCCATGTGTAGGCTGATCCAAGGATAGGCTTGTTCCTTCTGTCCCCTATATCCCTAAGCACATGTATTTCCTCCCACTACAATGAGCATATGCTGAAGCCTTACACAGGGGTGGGCAAATCAGTGCCTAATTTAGGAGGCTTTCAGCCCATTAGCACTTTTTGGAAAGCAACAAACATCTATTTTTATTGAAGTTGATTTTGCAGTTAATTGGAAAGAATTATTAGAACACCTATTTAGTTTTTACTATTATCTGGGGCTTCACTAAAGAGATTTTCTCTCACTTCTGTCCTATTGACAATAGTTTTCTAAGACAGAATTTAAAGCGGAGGTCCCGCGATCATTCTTTTTTTACTATTTTTTTTGGTAGTCATTCATACACTTTCCAAACCATAATGTAATACTCACTGTTTCTGCTTGTTCCTGCGCATGCTTCCGGGTTGCAATCACAACGGGCGGCGGTGGAAGTTCCCGCCCGTTGTGTTGGCAACCAAACCAATACAAAATAAAATCACTTCCTCTTTCTAAATCTCATGGGAGCTCATGGCAGGCCTCCGTAATGACTCCTGGGAACAATGATACAAGCTTCCAGGAGACATAGTTACATAGTTGGTCAGGTTTAAAAAAGACACAAGTCCATCCAGTTCAACCATAAAAAAATAAACAAACAAAATAAACACAGTACAATACCATACACCCAACTCCATACCCACAGTTGATCCACAGGAAGGCAAAAAACCCCAGCGGAGCATGATCCAATTCGCTACAGGAGGGGAAAAAATTCCTTCCTGATCCCCCGAGAGGCAATCGTATTTACCCCAGATCAACTTTAAGTACACATCTTAGTACTCAGTTATATTACGTGCATTTAAAAAAAAATCCAGGCCCTTCTTAAAGCAATCTACTGAGCTGGCCAGAACCACCTCTTGAGGGAGTCTGTTTCACATTTTCACAGCTCTTACTGTGAAGAAACCTTTCCGTATTTGGAGGTGAAATCTCTTTTCCTCTAGACGTAAAGAGTGCCCCCTTGTCCTCAGTGTTGACCTTAAAGTGAATAACACCAGGTTCACTATATGGACCTCTTATATATTGCGGCACACAGGAAATTATGAAATAGCCGCAAAATACCCACCCATATCCACCGTAGACACAGACAGGAAGCTGAGATGAACATCAGGAAAACACAGGTACACAAAAAAAAAAGTCTGTTAAAAACGTAATACATTGCAGTAATTTGTTTGAGCGAAAGTTGTAAAATCGGTGGACCTCCACTTTAAGTGAGGGAAAATCTGCAATTGGGATACATACAGGGAAGTATAACATATAACAGGGGTTTTAGCCTTCTCCTACTCTATTGAAAAAAATATATATTTGTCTGTATTGATGTTGGAAATTTTCTGTCACTTTTAGAGCATTGTCTGTAAAAGCAGTATGCCATTTTAGATGCAAGTAACATTATTTTTTTACTTTCCTGTTTATATTCCACAGATGTATATGACCCAGCCAGAGTCGAGAGAGTATAACTCTTGTCTAGGTAAATGATTGTGTGTTACTGTGAGCATTGCGGGTCAAGGCAACAGAAGGTCTGATGTTCTCTGCTTTCTTATCAAAACTTGTTCAAGCTATCTACGCCATTTCCACATTGCCATTACTACTGCCAAAACCAAGTCATCTGTCTTCTGCACCGTTACCACTAAATATCTGAAATGCAAAGGAAGAAGTGAAATTTACTAGTGAAAGTCCTTTCCTTGAGAAGCACATGAAGGAAAGTCCCAGGAGACCTTGACCAACAATGTTCATAAACATGTAATTGTTTTCCAGTTTGCACACTGCGTGCCACAGTCCCGATGAATGTAATGTTGAACTCTGCACAAGTATGAACACAGGAGGCTAGTTACACAACCTGAATGTATCCACACCAACGTATCCTATACTTGGAGAGACCATCGTTGCTTTCTTTCTTTTACCTGTTTTAAAACTGTTTTAATATACGGATGCTTGTTCGTTACCATGTTTTTGGACAGATGGATGAACATGAAATGAAGCAAATTCATCCCACATCATTAAACCTCCACGTTGATGACAGTTCCACAATGAAAAATAAGATTGTGTTGAAGAATTGATGTGTGTTCTATGAATGCAGAAACACTTCTAAACATGAGCTTGGAAAGAGAGCAAACACATCTAATTGGCTGTGTATCTTTTCTGTTGGAGAAGCGCAAAACATTTTGACTGTGGGGGAGGATTTAAAGACGTATGAAAAGGAACTGGCTGCAATATAGCGTGTGGGCTTTCTTCATTGTAGATGAACCAGTAAACATCTTTATGACAGCTGATTTTTACAAGCGAAGCAAGCATTGTTGCTTATCATTAACAGTTAAGAAAAATTGCAATTTGGAAATTATTTCTTAAAACCTTTAAGAGCTTGTACACGTAGATGGCCTTTAGTGAAAATGACAGAGGAAGTTTTAAAAAAATTGGGCGTGTCTATTGCTGAGTCCATCTTTTGGTGAGCATCCAAAAAACAATCAGAATGTCTTTTTAAAATATGGGGGAAGTTCTTCAATTTTTAAGGATAGTCTTACTCCTTCCATCCGCTATATCCCTCAGCTCATACATCTCCTCCCACTATGATGGCAGTATGCCATAGCCTTACAAAGGGTGGACAAATCACTGTTTAATTCGGAAGGCTCTAAGCCCAGTCCAGGAGCCACACTGCACTTTTTAGAAGCTTGCAAACGTTGCCTTTTATTGACATTTGATATTAGCAAGCTCAAAAAATCTAACTAAGTTAGACACGACTTGTGATGAATAAGGGGCATTCTTAACCTGACTTTTTCGGATTTGTTCAGACCCGGCCACTCAAGCAGTAATTAACTGTATTACTTGACATGCAAACACTTGGTGGTGGCAAAAACATTGCCTTTTAATATTTTGCCTTTACTTTTCACCAAACGCCACACCTTAACAATCCTGCGAACCAACATTTGGCCTATTTACAAACTGGAACCTGCTCATTGCTGACGCTTAATGCCATCTATGTGTACAATCCTGAAGTCTCACTTTGTCCTCAACTTCATAAATGAATCATAAATAGCACTTAAACTATATTGTGTATGTAAGGGTAAAACTTTTTCTTTTGGATACAGTTGGGAAGGGTTAGTGCCTCTCGAGTTTTTTTTTTGCTGTTAGTATCCCTGTCGAAAAGATCCTCGTATTCCATTGAAACATTGTCACAACAGCAAAGGGTGAGGGTAAAACATTCAATAGGGACAATTATTAGGGGGACAATCGTCTAAGCTGGGAATTTGCTTCACTTTGATTGCTTCTCCAGGACAAGTCATGCAGGAACATTTCCCTAGTGGGACACGGACAGGGAAAAAAATAACAGATAGAGTATTTAACCCTTCTCAAAACCTAAAACTAAAAATGTTTCTTTACATAGACTTTCATTCAAAAATAGAATAGAATACGTTTTTCTTATAACAATAACGCTATAGCAAGGCTTAAAGTATGACTGGCATTTAGAGGACCAGTCTGCCCCCAAAAAAATATTCCAGTTTATGGTGGATGCTGTAGAATTGAATCACTTGCTGCCTTTGTTAATCTCTCAGTAGTTTTCTGATGACAAAATCTTTGTTTTTCTATGTTAGTCCATGCCCTGCCTCCAGTACATGTGGTCATCTTTTTTTGTGGAGTAGTAAGATTCCATTATAGTGTAGGCAGTATCTGGGCACTGCTGGCACCGAGAGCTCACCACCTAAATTTCAAAGATACAGCAACAGACAGATAACTCAACTTGGCAGTGTCAACCCAGCTCTGATATACTTTGATTGGCCCTTTTACAATGAATTTCTACTGTACATATCTACACTTTTAGTAACTTTGGTCAGGCAGTCTGTTCAAGGATGTGTGACTCATTTTACTTTTGATTAATACATTTTATTATTCTGGACATGTTTTATAAACTTATGTAGGACAAAGGTGAGCACTGCTGGGTCTTATGCCTAAAATTGTGGTTCGGTCCTCTGAAATGTAAATACCGATCAGTAGTTTGTCATTTAAAGGGGATTACCTTTGTAAGCAATACTGTTACACAGGACAAAGAAGCGCTTTTGTTTACATTCATCAATGCTGTTACTGTATTGTGCGAGGAACACACTGGTCAGTGAATGTGTGTGACCATCATCTGCTTTTTCAGTCCCTCTCTCTTCCCTGGTGTTCTACCTTATTATACCTCTTAAGGGCTTGTTCTGTACAAATGTCTGTGTTACCAATTGCCCATGTCATTTTCAAAACCAAACCGATCTGATTGTTAGTTATGAACAACACAGACAGTACTTATTTCACACACAGAGCAATACAGTCAGTCAGTAGTCCCTTATGATTGAAGACTGTTGGGCAGCAGAGATAATTCTTAGTACTGATGCTTTGACGGCTTTCAGATAGTCTGCACAGCAGTGAAGTGCAGTAACCCATAACAGCCAATCAAAAATCTGCAATTATCAGTCTGATGGCAGAAATGCTATAATTTGATTTCTGATTGGTTGCTATCTCTGTTATTATTTTGCACTGTAAATAGTCATTTCCTTCTGGGTTCCAAGCTTCTCCTCCATCCACAACATGTTTTCGGATGTCTCGCTTCCCCTTAACAAGCTTTCGGTTAGATGAGTGTAGGACTATGAGGGGGAAGATCTCAATGTTATAGTCATTGAGATATATATAGGAAGCTAATATGTGATTTAGCTCACCAGTATTCACCCACTATTTAAATATCAGTTTGGAGTGGATTTAACCATATACAGTATGTTGCAAACCCAACTATATGTTAAATACTATTTGCTCTGTAGTGTATAACAATCACTGTATGACCAGAACAGCCTATCAAACCCTTTTGTTCATGAACTGTTCTAGCAGCCCACGTCCTTGTTTATTGAGTGTTCTTGTACAGCTAAAGGGCCATTGGCTGAAAATGTATAGAAATATGTATTATATGTAGTTTTATGACATTTAGACAATGCTATTAGCTTAAGTGCCTATGTTAGCTTACACCTGGTCACATATGCAAGAAACCAATAGACCCTACATCCAAAGACGCTTCCCAATCACCTAACATTTCATACTAACCTGCACTTTATATAACTTGGCATTTTTTATTGGTTCAATGGCCTGTATCAAAATAAGACACATCAGCGCTCACCGTTCATGTTTTACGTGTGCAGCTCAAATATATAAAGGTTATAACTGAGTTTCTATCCAGATATTGGTGGCTGAATGCCAAATGCAGGGGGAGAGAAATAGGTAGCAGCTTCTCTAGAGGCCGCAATCTCCGGGGACCCCACTAGACTCTTGGAGGCTCAGTTGTTTTCCAACTTTCTGTATCCTTGGAAATGGCTCTGTTGTCTGTTTATTAGTAACTAGAGCCTTTAAACCACTGTGTGAGAACAGCAAAGAAGTAATTCTACATTGTATAAACCAAGGAAAGGATTCTAATTGCCTTGGGCCCATTAAATGGGTCAAAGATCCTTCGCAAGACCACTGGTCAAATGTTCAACGCAAACCTGCTCAAATACCTTAGTGGCCTCACATGTGAAGTGTCTGGTTGAAGAATGGTGTTTATTTTTTACTCCTAGTAGCCAATCAGTGACTCACTTATATACTCAGCTCTAGTAACAGATGACAGCTTGATTTGATGCATGGAGGGAAATTAAAATTGTTCTTTTGTCAAGCTCTTCATGCATGAGACGCTAAATGGTGGGCAGGTGTGCCCATGTGGCATGCAGATGATCTCTGCACAGTTAGTAGAAGTGGCCAATAAATATTTTCCACACAATTGAGTGCGTACATGCTGGAGTTTTTAGGTGCCAATGATTATCTGGCAAACGCATTATGGTCTACCACTAGATTTTACCTTTATTAAGAAGGATACTCTCTCCCCCATAACTTAAATAATGACATAATAAAGCTTTAATAGCATCTGCTTTGCTTTTCAGCTGATTCTCTAATGTCACCATATGAAGTGAGCGCATTATTTTTTTTGTAAAGCCCACTAGTAGACAAATAACACTTCATTACTGTATCCGCACCCTTTAGTGGATCTTTTACAGAAATGTACAGAGAATTTACTTCTGGCTATGGCCATAGTGCTTCAACTAAAATCCTACAATTATCACATCACAGCTATATTGGGGTTAGGGGAGATCTAATGGTCGGATCCAGGATAGCTGTAAAAGAACAAATCCTTCCCCACATCATTTGAAACCCAACATTCTGGTTGGGTGTTTTTTGTCAGGGACTTTTAGGAGTGCCATCTTCTGATGTTCTGTTGGGTGTGTGCAAAAAAATCAGATTAGAATTATTTCTGATTGTTTCAAAGTACAGAGAGTAAAAACCCTCAAACCACCCCAGCCAGCCTGGGCTAGCCCACATATCTTCATTTTAAAACCCTGTCTTTCATTAAAACTCTAATAAATATAGTTTATTATCAAAATACCCATGCATTAATAGACTATAAAGGCCAACATCTTCCAAAACTCATATTCCAATTTTGTATGCTTGCTGGGAAGTTGAGTTACATGGTGGCATTTTATGCCTCTAAGTGTCTGCAGTGGTTAGATAATTTCATGAGAATTCCTAGTTTCACATACCTGTGTATGATATTGCAAAGCCAAAGCAAAAATTCCTAAATAACTGGGGAGTCCAAAGTGACACCTTTGTTACGTCCTTTAATAAGCTGAAAACACACTATTGCTTGTAAATCCCACCATTAGAGTCAGTGAAGGATAAGATTCCAACAATTGATTCAACATGTTGTAACTTACACAAAAGCTCTAGGTCAGCTCTGGGTGGGTTTGGCCTTTAGAAACTGATACAAAGATGTGATAGATTTCTTGAATATCTGGAAACTAATTGGGGCAAAAGGGAATAAGTAGATGTGACACAATGTTCAGCTTATGCTGTTTTTTCTTTATACATTTGCTGTATTTTAGTGTTACTAGTAGCAGAGTCTAGAAGGTGAGATGGAACAGTTTACGTGAAATGGGTGTTATAGTCATATGTCACTTTTAGTGTTAAACTACTTTATATAAAATGACTATTTCAATAACCCTAGCTGTCGGTGGACCACTAGCCTCACCAGCAGTGATCTTTTGATGTTAGTGATTCAATGCGGAATTCCGGAGAAGAGTTTTAACAAAATTAGGTTAATCGATTTATGGAGATAATGTTGAAGGTTAAAGCTAAACTTTAGTCAATGAAAATGATAACCTTACTGGTTTCCCAGTTGCCCCCTATTAAACCTCCAAAAAGAAAGTTTTACACATTGTGTCAATTTTGATATATAGCATATTTAGACTCATTAACATCATCACTGAACCTTTGCAACCTACAGTATGGCATCATGTGATAGAGGCCAGCAAAAATATGGGTGTCTATCATGATGGCTAGGCATCCCTAGGTTGACTTCATTAGCATGCAGACTGCTGTAAATGAAACCACAGCTATTCAATAAAAAAAAAGATTGGGCCACTGACAGCCATGCTGGGGTGGAAAGGGCATGGAGACTCTGGTCAAAAGAAAGTAATACAGCTGTTATTGTAGAATACATGACTACAGGTGCACACTGTGAACTTCTTACAGCATAGAGGAGTATCTATATGAAATAGTAAAATTGTCTATCTGAACCTACAACTCTTGGCTAATACGGGACTGGTAAGCAGCTCATAAAGTTGTAAAATCTGAGATGAGACAATACTTATCTTGAACTTTGAATCCAAAAACTAGACACTGGCATTAGCTATTGATGTGAATTATTCCTGAATTGTGTTATGACTGGTGTTCTTCAACATGGAAAATATTGCT
Source organism: Rana kukunoris (assembly GCA_029574335.1). Classification (NCBI taxonomy): domain Eukaryota; kingdom Metazoa; phylum Chordata; class Amphibia; order Anura; family Ranidae; genus Rana; species Rana kukunoris. Next base: position 45,462 of record JAJQKJ010001565.1, on the reverse strand, counting down.
TTCTACCCTGAATCTTGTATCTTGTAATGCTTACGTTTTTGTAGGGGGAAACATGTGGAAGAGACCTTTTATGATGTGAGCTGCTTTCAGATGCCACACATTCTACTCAGATGAGTGCTAATCTATGGACTTTTTGTTACTTTTTTTTTTTTTAGAAATGCACTCTTCTCAGAGCATGACGTAACCTTTAATACTATTAGCAACATTATGTCTTTTATATGAAAGGATGTTCAATGTGAATATGCAGCACTATTGCAAACAAATGGTGTTGTCACTGTGGATGCTAAATGTATACAGGTATTTGCTTCGACTACATGATATTATCTCATGTTAACTACTTTCTCTCTTCTTCTAGAGTTAATCACTGCTAACTATACAAGCTTACCCAACAAAGTAGTGCAAGGGAAGATGTACAAGGTGGGGTAACCCATAGAAACCAATTCACTTAACTGAAATGAACTACAGAACACTGAAATCTGAATTTGCTTTGAATTTTGTTCATTGGTCGCTATGGGTTAATGAGTGTCCCCTTTCCTTTGTACACTACTTTACTGAATAAGGCTGTTGAGTGTATAGCATATAGAACTATGATGGTCCCACCATAATTTGAGGTTCTTTTTAAATCCAAACATCTCAACCCTATTTCTAAGAAGTTCCTGGGTGTTCCAATTTCTCCTGTTGCATGCTCTGTAAAAAATGACTGTTCCAACAGGGAGATTCTGACTTCTTTGCAAAAGCCATGTAAGAGATACTGATTTTGGAGCTAACATTAAGAAATCTCCCAGCCAAAGTCCTTCAGAAACATATCAACATTATTTACCTCTATCATACCCTCTCAAAGGCTGTAATGGCAGTTTTGGCTGGATTGATAATTTAAATGCTGGACAATCTAACATTTCAAACCAAAATATATTTTGAAGCTTTTGAATTGTCATATTTCTGCTAAGGCTGAACTCCAGACAAAAAGCTGAATACAGAGATGTAATGTTTATTTCCATTCATCCAATTTTAAGATTTACATAGCTATGCTACACAGCACAATCCTGTCTGGCAGGGCAGACAACCTGATTTTTCTCAGCTGCAGTTAAGTAGCATAAGAACTGCAGTACAACTAATTGACTCTTTGAGTTTCTTCTCCCTCTCCCAGCCAGAGCCATGCTGTGCAGTGAATGGCAAAAGACTCCCAGGGAGCAAGGATAATTTGCCACAAATTTATGGCAGTGTTGAATTGTAAGTCTGTTAACTTGCTGCACCTTTTCACTGGCAAGTTGTACATTTGCAGAGCACTTCAAGCACAAGTTCTAGTTGGCACTTTTCCAATTTGTAGCAAATTTGCGTGGCAAGTCTGTAGTAAGAGCAAAGTTGCAGTGTTGAGTCTACAGCAAGGGCTCTGCAAATCTATAGCATGAACATCTACAGTGACCCCGGTGGTGGGATGACTATTGCAAAACATAACTGAACCAGAAGTTGTGGCCAAATTGCAGAATGTTTGCAAAGAAAGTTGATCTGGAGTCATGCATTGCAGACTTGCTGCAATTGTGCAACAAATTTGTGAAGCCTGGCAAGTCTAGCAATAGCTTAGCAAGTCATTTTCAAACTTGCAGCACGATTGCTTGCTATCTAAGCTAATCTAAGTCAAAAGCAGTAAATTATATTGTTTGTATTACAAAGAAATAGATTCATTATTTATAAGTACAGAGCTGTGTTATTTTGTGTCTAGAGTTCAGCTTTAAAGGATAACTAAATAATAATAAGAAAATGATCCTAAGGGTTCGTTCACAAGAGAGGCCAGGAGGCTGTAAAATAAGATCAATGCCCACTTGAACAAGGCCATGCTGCAACCATGTAGACATTCAGTTGCAAAAATGAAACTACATGTCGCTTTCAGCCAGCAGTACTGCTGCACGATGCGACCCATTCAAGTGAATAGGGCCACAACATATATGCCCTGCAATGCATGTTTGCGGTGCAGAGGTGCAGCATTTTGAGGGTTAAAACGGGTGACGAGGAGGTGACCTATCAACAAACACCATCTGAAAATCAATCCATGGACCGTTTTTTAGAGAAGCAGCTATGTTAGTCGCATGTGTGAACGAGCTCTAAATGTGATCAAGAATACTAATGAATTCCTAAAAGCATTGATATATGTGTGGCCAGCATAAACATGTTGGAAAAATATCAAGATTCAGCTGCTCTGCGTAGTGGCAGCTTTTTCTGTTTTAACATGAGATAATGCTGTGTTTCGACATACAGCTTGAGTATGACACGAGGGACTTCAATCCATTTTCTTCCTACTCCGTATACTTTAGGCCTCAGATATAAAATACTGTACCAAATGTAAAAAGTATATGTTGCTCATAGCTTCAGGTGCCCAACCTAGGCCAGAAACAAGGCCTACTTGGTTTGGACTGGTTGTTATGGGCGACAAAGCCTTTCTTTTTTTTTTTTTTTTTACAGTTTTTTTATGCTGCATAATGGCCTAGTTTGTGAGGTTGAGAATAGAGAGAATTATTATAAGCCACGTAAGTCTCCAGCCCCTACGGAGATTCTCAGGCTCGCAGTAAACACTGGCAGAATACCCTTCTCCTACAATTTGTCTGTGTGTGTGATAGCAATACGTCTTAAACATGGGGTGGTCCATAAAAATGAGGCAAACTAGGGTAACAGGGTTCTTGTGGCCTCAAAATGGCCGAAGTGATGTCATAATATCTGCCATAGTTAATCTATCTCACTGGCAACCATTAACATGACAATATTTGTCCCTACTTTGTACGTTTGACGAAAACATTTATAGGTGTAGGAAGGAATCCATTTCATTCTATGCCTCAGGCACCACCCCTGGTTTAAACTGTAGTCCAACACAAATGGGCCTAATTAATAAAGCATTGAAAAAAGCAATGAGAGTGTGTAGTAACTTATTCTATTCAATCATATTTCAGTTTGCTGTTGTCAGGTCAACCGAAAAATGATTTCTAAATGAACGAATGACTGTACTTTACACCATGCTGCTTGCCTTATTGAATAAGCCCACAAAAATGGTTATGAAGTTAAATATATATATTGAGCATCTGCAAAACATTTCTTAAGATGTATTTTAAAAATTAGCTGTTTCACTTACACCTGTTTTTGTTACGAGTATTTTTTTATGTAGAATATCTTATTAAAAAAAAACATTAAGCTGTCTTGTAATCATTGGCATACACTATTGCATTTCAGTAATAAAAATGTGTATAAATGATAAACGTAATAAACTGTGCCAGGTGACTAGACACAACCGAGTCTACCACTATGTGGACGGAGCTAAAATGTCGCCCATGAACTCCCTAAGATCTAGTGTTGTCACCAATGGCTGGGATTTCATTGGCTGCCTAATCAATGGTTCTGTCACAAAATGGCTGCCTCATTGTGTGTAGGCAGCTGATACGCTAACCATTTCAACTGAAACACCACTGATGTTTGCACTTAATGTGACCTATTTTGTTTTCTATATTGTAGAAAGGAAAACCATTTGTATGGCAAATATGTCAGTGACAAAAAAAAAAAGAAAAAGAAAAAAAAAAATAGCTCATTTAAAGTATCTATTGCTTTTTACAGAATATGGTCTATTTTTTTAACATGTACACATGCCACAAGTTGCCAAATAAAAGGAAAATATTATATGTAGTAAATGTGGTGTACTGTATTTGTTTTTCAAAGAATTTGGAAAGATTATTGCTTGGTAACTGTGATATAACTGTAATATAAAGTATATTTTAATGTTATATGGTTTTGGCTTGCGCAATAGAATGTTGGCTATGATGTTATCTCACCTCGTCTATGTGGAAACCCTGAATGCACTGCAAATCGCTCTGCAGAGGGCCCACATTCCATAAACATTAGGCAATCCCTGGAGGTGCTCCATAGCGTTGCTCTGCTTAGTTATTGGATCTTTCTTTGTTCATATAGGTTTCATTTCACAGACAGTTTAAAAAGAGAAAGTCTGGTTCTCCTCAAGCACATCTTGTGAAACCTACTGGCAGGTAGATGAAGTATTTTAATGGAAAGAGAAAGAAGCAATGTAGTGCTCATTAAAATCTAAGAAGACAGATGGAGCCAGCTTTATATGAGCTAACATACATTTACATGGCACTGCTAGATGAAGCACAAAGACGGACATATTAGCTGTCCATCCTGGGCCGCTGATCAGTGGTCTGCAAGAAAAGGAGAACAAACACTATTACAGGAGTGCAGGAGCAAGAATTACTGTCATAAAAGTACAGGTGGAGTCAGGGTTGCCATCAGAGGATTACAGGTGGAGTTAGACATTTGGTTGACTAGTCGAAAATAACCCAGGTCTCCCTTATGTGCCAGCCTGGGTACCAGTTCCAGAGCACATGGACAAAACTTAGGCTCAGTCTAGGATTGTCTTTTTTTAAGATTCAATGCAGTACTTGAACACAGGTAGCCTTTTGATCAAGTGTAGTATCTGTTCTTATCAGTTGTTGGGGAAAGAACCCTGACCCCCTTTGCCAAATAGGGATTTTCTTGATGTAATTAGTTGGGGGGGGGGGGCAGACCCTCATTTTCCTTTCTATATCAAGATATCCAGCTAATGTGGTTTTACAATCTGTTACCAATGTATTATTGAATAGAGTGAATATACACGGGTTCTTCAAAAAGTTTCTGAAACCTTTTGAAGACCCCTCATACTATTTTAAAAAGACTAAACATATTAAACCTCTTATATGTGGTACCTCAGAAGGGGGGAGGCAGGAAGCCAGCCAGAAGACATCGAGGTCCCAGCTATGCTTAGCTGAGGGGGGGGGGGGGCGGATTTGTAAGATCTAGTCCAAGGATCCAGCTGGATTAGCTCATGTGAGAGAGCTGGGAGAAAGTTGTGGAAGTTCCAAGCTATCCTGAGGCGTTGTAAGTCTACATTTCCCTCACTAGGATAAGCATGGTAGATATCGGCTGGAGGCAACCGATGGTCCTGTGACTAAGTGAGAACAAGACCCCAGTGTGTTTAGCATTAAACTCTGGAAGTACAGGTCAGTCAGCCTAGAGAACCAGTGGGGCATTTATTTTATTTGAGTGAATGAATGAATGAAAAACTTATATAGCGCGGCACATGCGAACTGCAGCTTGTATCATGCAGCCAAAAGTCGAAGAGTCCTCAAGTTGTAAAGTTTCACATTTTTGGGGGAACCCATGCTCCTTACCTTAGTTCATTGTTCCCAATAAAACCTGAAAATATAACCCTTATGCTGCTGTAAGATTGGGGTTATCAGACTCCAGCGGTAGGTGCGTTTTTAGTGAGTACGCCAGTCCAGAACTGAATTTTCAAGGGCCTGGTAGCCCACTTTTATTTAAAAGCATAAAAAGTTCACAAATACATCAGTAGCCCTCACAGGGGTTACACCATTACTGTATCTTGCATACTCAACACTTTAGCCTCCTGGATTTCATTCTTGCCCTCCGGCTGTTTCAGGCATTTAGCCTAGGCCATAGGTCAGCTCCTCAGAACAAACAGTTTCCTAGAGTTAAGCTCTCTCCTAGCTTACTCCTGATCAGCGCTTTGCTGCTCAATCACCAATGACATCTGCCTCCTGCAGATTACCAGTTTCTGACTCCTCTCAGAGGGATGAGAGTCCATCTGACTCCCAGGAACAGCCTTCCTGTCTGTTGGGTGGGGCCCTGAGCCATATTCAGGTCAGAACTAAATAGCCAAAACACACAGCTGTGCAATCAGTGTGTCTTTCTCTCCAAAATCTGGCGTAAACCAGCAACCTTTCAGGTAGGATAATGTTCCACCACCACACCGCGTACACACGATCGGAAATTCCGTCAAGAAAACCGTGGATTTTTTTCAGACGGAATGTTGGCTCAAACTTGTGTTGCATACACACGGTCACACAAAATTCTGACCGTCAAGAACATGGTGACATACAACACTACAACGAGCTGAGAGAAATGAAGTAAATGAAATGAAGAATGATGATTCTGAGCATGCGCCAAATTGATTCCGAGCATGCGTGGGTATTTTTTTGCACGTCGTAATTTCATACAGTCGATCGGAATTTCCGACAATAACTTTTCCTGTCTGAAAACCAGCTCTCAAATTTTTGCTGTTGAAAATTCTAACTGGAAAAGTCAGATGGAGCCTACACACGGTCGAAATTTCCGACCAAAAGCCCACATCGAACTTTTCTTGTTGGAAATTCCGATCATGTGTACGCGGCATTAGCCTGTTTTCTGAGCCAGTGAAAAATGAAGAAAATTCTGCGTGCCTGGCTGTGTGTGCCACAAAAGGGGGAATAGTATCAACTTCATCAACGGCTCTTAGGGGGTGCACTACACACACCTAAAGGGGACTTTTCTATATGCAGAATGGGAGTGTCCTGTATGTGTTCTATTGAAAACCAAAATGGGAAAAGTTCACAAACGATGCGTTTCAGCCAACATTATCCATACAATTTGTGGGAGACCATGCCTTGAGTACCATTTACATTTCATTACAGTCTTGTTTACATGCACTGTAGATCAGCCACAGCTGGAGTGTTAGAAGTTGCTCATCCCTGGGTTTAGGCTCTTTGTAGTGACTGTCCACTGCCAGGGTGCATGTCCAGAGTAAACGGGACCTCACAGAGGCCTTTGATGTCTGGAAGCTTCCTGAAGAGCAATGACCTGTACGAGGAGACATAAGTTGCAGAGGACGTTTTCTGGGTGTTTGTGTGGGAGAGAAGAAAAACACAGGTTGCTGGGAATCGGAAACTAAGCAGCAGATTGAGGAATATGAAAGGCATCTGTGGGGTGAGGTGCTAGATGCTTATGGATGAGATAACATGTCAGTGGAATAGAGGCTTGGAATGACTATGCCTTGTTTATACGCCATTCACTAACACATTTCATTATCCAGGTTTGCGCAAGTAAAAAATATTTCCTTTACATTACTATGAAATATTTTGCTGACTTTTCCAAATCTCATTAAGCAGAGTGTGCGGACAGTGAAAGCACTGGAGCATTTTATGAATGTTGATAGTTACCATTTACGACTTATATTTAGGAAGAGGCCATAATGTTTTTTTTTTGTGAAAAAGTTGTTTTTGTTGGGCAAAACCTTATGCCGCGTACACACGACCGTTTTTAATGTCCTAGAAAAAAGGAAACTGGAGCAAAGCGCGGTGATGTACAACACGTACGACAGCACTATAAAGGGGAAGTTCCGTTCGGATGCCGCCACCCTTTGGGCTGCTTTTGCTGATTTTGTGTTTGTAAAAGTTTGGTGAGAGTCTTCATTCTTTTTAGTCTGTTACAGAGTGACGAATGTGCTATCTCCATTACAAATGGTAGTTTTACCAGAACGAGTGCTCCCGTCTCATAACTCGCTTCTGAGAATGCACGTTTTTTTCCCGTCGTTAAAGCCTAAACACAACCGTTTTTCACGACGTGATGGCGGCGATCTGCAATTTTTATCGTGACTGCAACATTATGGCGGAAACATCAGACACTTTTGACACTATTTTGGGACCATTGTCATTCATACAGCGATCAGTACTATAAGAATGCACTGATTACTGTGTAAATTACACTGGCAGGAAAGGGATTAAACACTAGGGGGCGATCAAGAACATGACAGAGATCACTTCTCCCGATGACAGGGAGCAGTAGATCTCTGTTATGTTGCTAGGCAGAACAGGGAAATTCCTTGTTTACAAACGATCTGCTGCTCCGCGACAAATTCGTACATTATACATTTTCTGTTGTTAAAGCCTACACACGACCGTTTTTCACGACGTGAAAAACGATGACGTGAAAAACAACGAGAAAAATTAGAGCATGTTCTAAATTTTTACTTTCAATAGATTTTTATTTTTCAAATAAAGTATACAGGTTTAGTATGACCAAATTGTCATAACATTCAACAAACAGGGCATAATGACAGTAACAATGTCTCAATTGATTTCATATTGCCCAACTGTGGGTTGATTAAAGGAATCAAACAAGCTTGATAACAGGGGAAATGGAGGAAAAGAAGTGAATATGGTTGTCTTTCGCTCAGGGGAATCCTGCCTGTCCCGGGCACCCCTAATGGGATCATTCTGTGTCCCGGCCAGGCGCCCCCAATCCGCCTCCTCCTATAAAAGTATTCATAAGAAAATTAGTGGGTTCGAATTTGGCTTCATTGAACCTCTAGCTCGTACTCACGGAAATAAGATAGGCCTATAATGTTGCCAAATTGCCCATATGAAAAACCGAACAAAGAACATTACCCTCTAGTCGTACAACTATCTTAAAAGAATAAGAGGTAGAAAAGAGAGAGAGAAGTGGGGGAAGGAAAAAAAGAGAAAGGAAAGTAAAGGGAGCATGGGCCTAACTAGCGCTGGAGGATACAAGTTGTGCGGGGTGTACCCCAGTTGCCAAAGATATACCACAGTGGGACGCCCAAGGTCCCCACACGGCTTCAAATTTCTGTTTCGTGTTTGAAAGGATGCTGGCCAGCTTTTCCTGCACCATGATCCACGAAATCTTGCGGTTTATCCCTTCAATGGAAACCCTGGATTGTCTCCAAGCCCTAGCGATGGTAATTTTAGCCCCGAGGAGCATAAATCGGATCAGCTTGGATATACCTGGAATCCGAGCATTTAGGAGAGCGACAGATGCTGACCTGGGGACCGAGCAACCAGTGACTGTATAAATGAGGTTAAAAATCCTCTTCCAGACTGGTCTGATTCTGGGACATTCCCACCAGACATGCACCATCGAACCCAGGAGTTGACATCCTCTAAAGCAGCTGGGATCTGATGATGGGTAGATGCCCGCCAGCCTGGTGGGAGTCATGTACCACCTCATAGGAACCTTTAAGTTTGCTTCCATCAGGGAAGTATTTAAGATGCCCTGAAATGAATCAGAGCAAGCTGCCTGCCAGGTCTCCATGTCCCATTCGAGTTGGTGGTCGGCCCCTATGCCATCATATAAGAAGACTTCTCAGTCGGGCGGGTGAGTGAAGAGTAGATGACAGATATTCCTCCCCTTTGTCCCATGGTCTGCCCGCACCAGAGCTCATAATCTGTGAATTTGGGAGGTAGAGGCCTATCCGTCCATATAGTGTGTAGGAATTGTGATATCTGTTTGAATCTGAATTTTTCAGTGTCGGGGAGGTCCAATTTGGTCACACAGTGGTCTAGGGTAAGAGGGCCTTTGGTTGTGAAGTAGTGTCCTATGCGATACAGACCCCTATCCAACCATCATCTGAAGGCCTTCCAGTGCATTCCAGGTGGGAAATCCGGATTTTGGAATACATTGGCTAGAGGTTGCCCCTTCGAAACCAGGGCTGGAAGGTGACGAATTCTATCCCAAAGGGCATAAGATTGAGAGAGGAAGGGGGACAAAATGGGTGGTCTTCTCTTTTGGGGGCACCAAAGTAAGTATTCTAGGGAGAACTGGGGGACAGCTTGCTTCTCTATGTGGACCCAGTCTGGTTTATCTAGTTTGGAGTAAACTACGGATAGTTGAGCCAGTCTGGCGGCTAAGAAGTACTTATATAGATGCGGTAATCCTAGTCCTCCTATTTTCCTATGGTTATATAGGGTGTTTTGGGGGATTCTGCAACCTGACTTGCCCCAGATGAATTTGAGTATTTTGCTTTGTAAAGTATGCACCTGGTCTTTTCTGATGGGAATGGGAAGAGAGCGAAATAGATATAAAATTCTTGGAAGCAAAGTCATCTTTATAGAGTTAATTCTGCCCAGCCAGGAAAGATCATATTTGGCCCAGTTATTCATGTCTGCTGTAAGTTTTCGGTATAGGGGAGAATAATTATTTGTGTAAAGGGATTCTGTACCTGCTGTTAAGGAAATCCCTAGATATTTGATGGATGAGGGACACCATTCAAATTTGAATGACTGTTGGAGGAGGGATACTGTGGAAGGTGGAAGGGATTCGTTCAAGGCTTGTGATTTGGCATAATTGATTTGGAGTCCTGAGATTTTAGAGAATTCTGAAATTACCTTGCAGAGGTTTGGTAGGCAAGTAATGGGAGAGGTTAGAAATAATAAATAATAGTAAATCATCGGCAAAGAGACTGCATTTATGAGTTTGATCTCTGCACGAAACACCCTGAATGTCAGGGTTCTGTCGAATGGCTATCGCCAGGGTTTCAATTGCCATTGCGAAAATGATTGGGGAGAGGGGGCATCCCTGTCTGGTACCCCTAGCTATATCTATTGGAGAACAGTAGTACCCTTGGATTCGAATTTGGGCCTTTGGTTTAGAATAGAGAGCTTGTATCACCCCCTCAAAATCTCGGACCAAAGCCCCATCGCTCTAGTAGGGGGAAAAGATATTGCCAGGACACAGAATCAAAGGCCTTCTGCAGATCAAGAGCTAGGAGAAAGCCTTTTTGTTTCGGACCTCCGTCCCAGTTGGATTGCAAGATTGAGACAATGTCCACTGCCCTTCTGACTTGATTTGGGCCTTGTCGACCTGGAATAAATCCAACTTGGTCCTTGTGAATATATTTATCAATGAAAGAGGAGATGCGGAGAGCTAGAATTTTTGTAAGAATTTTTAGGTCATTATTTATCAGGGATATGGGGCGGTAGTTACAGACTTCTTCTGGATTTTTTTCCGGTTTTGGAATAACCGTAATGTATGGAGTATTAAGTTGTGTACCCAAGGGGGTGCCTTGAGTCTTGAAATTAAAAAAGTTTGTCATATGTGGGACTAGGGTATCTGCAAATGCCTTATAAAAGGGGACCGACAGGCCATCTGGGGCTGAACCCTTTCGGAGGCCCTTGATTACTGTCGCCACCTCTTCAACCGAAAAAGGTGCTTCCAACCTGTCTCTATGTTCTACGTTTAAGGATGGGATGGGTAGGCTGTCCAGGAAATCGTCAGTCGAGTCCCTGTGAAACTGTGGAGGGGCACTATACAGGTTGGAATAGAATGTTTTAAATGCCTCCAGGATCTTTTTAGGGTTGGCCGTAGGTTCTTGACCTGCTAAGTGTATCTTGGGCAAGGAGTGAAACCTTGTTTTAGGGGACAGTTTGGTCGCTAACATCTGACCTATTTTTCCTTTTTGGGTGTAAAACTTATTGCCACTCCAGCGGAGAGATCTCTCCGCTTTCGTTGTGAGAGCTAAATTAAGTTCTAGTCTCAGCTTGTCAATATTCTCTAGTAAGGCTAAAGACGGTTTATTTTTGTGTTGTGCCCTTAGGGTCCTATAAGACTTCTCCAATCGTACAATTTCTGCTTTGTGTTCTCTTTTGATTCGCGTGGAGATCTGAATAATATTACCTCTAATACAAGCTTTATGGGCTGCCCATAGGGTCTCCGCGGAGATATCCTCAACATTGTTAATTGTGAAATATTCTTGAAGGGCTTTATTGATTTCCGTTGTTGTGGTTGGATTGGAGAGAATGGACTTGTTTAGCCGCCAATGTCCGTTCTTTGCCATACCGGCTATAGTGTGGATGGACATGATGACCATAGAATGGTCAGATAGGACCGTGTCTCTGATTTGGGCCTTGATCACTGCCGGAAGTACAAATGAAGGAATTAACATATGATCGATCCTGGCATAGGTATTATACGGGTGAGAGTAATGAGTATAGTCTCTCTTTGAAGGATTAGACTCCCGCCAGACATCCGTCAACCCCCTGTCATGGAGTCGTTTGGCAATTTTCAGGCTGACCCTAGTGGGTTTAGTAAGTTGGGCAGATGGAGGTCTGGATTTGTCCAAACCCTGGTCGAAAGCCACATTGGAATCCCCCCCCCCCCCAAATGACTGTGCCTTCCAGAAGTGGGGTTAAAGTATCCAAGATTAGTTGGAAAAACTTGTCTTGCCCTTTGTTGGGAGAATAGTATGAGACCAGGGAGTGTAGATGACCCTCAATTTTACCCTTAACCAATATAAACCTTCCCTCCGGGTCTTTGAAGTCAGAGAGATATTCAAATTTACTGGATTTGGAGAAAAAGATTGCAACCCCCTTAGTCTTATTCTCGGCATTAGCCAAGTAGAAAAGGGGAAAATGAGAGTGGACGAATTTGGGACTGTACCGCCCAGGGAAGTGGGTCTCTTGGATCATGAGAATGTCAAGTCTGAGTGTTTTGTAACTATCAAAGATCTTTTGCCTTTTGACAGGGGAGTTCAGGCCTTGAACATTATGTGTGGCTATATTGAGCGAGCTCTGTACGTGATCAGCCATGGGGTTCCGAAAAGTGACTATGTCTGTCTCTACCTCCACTCACCCTTAGACGTCTTCTGTCCCCTCAACCTTGCCATTTGTCAGGATGGACTTCCGGCAGCCTGGTGGACACCCCTCGTTCGTAGGTACTGCAAGCTGAAAAATAATAAAAGGTTAGGCTCATGTGGGAAAGATGAGGAACAGAAAAGGAAAAAGCAGATTTGAAAGAGAAAAAGAGATGATATAAAGGTCTCCCAATCCAACTAACGAAGAAGAGAAAAAATAAGAAAAAATACATTCTCGGGGAGGGGAGATGCCCCTCGAGAACTTCTACCAAGGTAGATCAAATAAGCTTGCTCCAAAAGAGAACAAGCGACCTCGTCCCCAGAAGCCTTCTGGAGTCTGAGGGAGAGGTGGAGGTACATGGGGCCCACCCCAGCCAGGGCGCCCCTGAAAAAATGATTACAACGATTTTCAAAACAGTAACTGGAAGGGATTGAGTAAATCTAAGTCCAGTTCGGTCAGATCTAGGTCCGATCCGGAAGTCCCCCCGTCCTCCTCCCTGAGGGAACCGAGGAGGGAGGGACCTCAGATGCAAAGTGGGGATATCCCCCCTGCAAAAAGAAAAAGAAAAAAAAGAGATCTTTTTAGCAGGTGAAAAACTGTTGAAATAGCAATTGTCCGAAAAGCTGTTACGCTGATCAGAGAAAGTCCAATTCTCAGGCATAGGACCGACCAAGATCCTCGAAAGTTCAAGGAGTATATGACCAATGTGTCAGCCGAGATCTGGATAAGTGGGTGCGCTGTCTCTAGCTTTCTTGGACCTCGACCTGGTCCAGAGTAGGTATTTAGGACTGGTGGGGGTCGGTCTCTTGGAAATGTTTGGGATACTATGAGAAGTGTCCATGGCGGGTTTTTGCGAGATGAGCTTGAGGCGCATTAGTAATCTTTCTCCATCAGGAAAGGTAGAGAAGGAGTAGGTTTTCCCTTTATCCGAGAACTTAACCGCAAAGGGGAATGCTCATTTATATTTTATATCCTTTTGGACCAGGACTAGGAGTAGCGGCTTTAATGACTGTCTTCGCTGCATTGTGGAGGGAGAAAGGTCTGCGTATATTTGGACGGGATGACCTTGGCACAAAACATTGGGCACAGAACATGCTAGTCTCATGACTTCATCCTTTATTGCGTAAAAGTGGGGTTTGTCAATGATGTCCCGCGGTGAGCCATCCTTTCTGGGTGGCCCCAGGGCTCTGTGGGCTCTGTCAAGCTCTAGGCGGTCTTGAGGAATGTTTGGGATCAAGCTCTGGATCATATTTTGTACCGCTGCTGGAATGTCAGTGATGGATTCGGGCAGACCTCTGATCCGGAAATTATATCTCCTGGATCTCTTCTCCAACTCGTCAATCCTGGAAAGGGCCACATCCAATTGCTCCTGTACTGTATGGATATGTTCTGAGTTCTGGTCTGTGGCTGCCACAGTTTGATCAAGCTTGTCTTCTATCGCTTCAATTCTGGTGCCCAAATTCTGAAAATCTGCTTTTAATTCTCCTGTTATTTTTGTAGCAGTTTGAGAAAGTCCCCTATCCAGGAGTTCAGCCAGTGCCTGATATAAATCTGTCACTGAGAATGCAGGTGCTGCCGTCAGGGGGCTGAAAGAAAATTGAGCAGCCTGGCTCCCTATGTTAGGTCCTACGAGGGGTAGTGCAAAGCCCTCCATATTACTGCCTACCAGGGGTTCTGTGGAAGTTGTTGAGGGGGGCATGTCCTGCTGATAATTCACTTGAACCAGGGGGGTATAAATCAGGGGTGCCATATTTGGAGGAATCCTTCCCTCATGCATCTCCTCAGCTCCGCTCTTGTGAGGTGCAGCAGCGGCGGCCATCTTGGATTTTTGCCGTTTTTAAACTATGGAATAGCAGCTTTAAAGTGTCCCTTTTTTAGAGCTAATTGAGTAGGAGAGTGCCCTGGTGTCTGGGGGTGCCGTGTGTAGTGGTGGCACCACTTCCAGCCCGTTTTTGGCTGACTTACGGGCGCCGCTGGATTGGGGTGATGAGGAGCTCCCAGGTCAAGCAGCCATCCTCAGAGCTCTGCGCATGCGCCCATGTTCTAAATTTTTAATGGCCATTTTTCACATTGAGAAAAATGCTCTGGAGCCCACACACGGTCGTTTTAATGACTAATTAAAAAATTGCATTTTTCTCGTCATGAAAAACGGTCACGTGTACGCGGCTTTAGGCTGGATTCACACCTTTGCATTTTTTGTGCTTTTTGCAGATTTGCACTACAGAACGTGTTCCATAGGAAACCATGGTAAATGGACTGTAGTACAAATCTGCAAAATTCAAAAAGCACTAAAAATGCATAGATGTGAATCCAGCCTTATGGAGAAAATTTACACTCCGGAAGATTTACACCCCCTTCATGACCAGGCGATTTTTTGAAAAAAATGTATGTAATTTTTTCCCACAATTCTTTCTTTAATGGTATTTGATGCTATTTGATCACCACTACGATTTTATTTCTTGCGCTTGAAACAAAAAAGACTGACACTTTTGGAAAAAAACTATATTTCTTACTTTTTGCTATAAAACATATCCAATAAAAATCATTTATAAAATCGTATTTCTTCATAAATTTAGGCTAATATGTATTCTGCTACATGTTTTTGGTAAACAAGTCATGGTATATACAGTATTTATGGATTTTGTTTTTATATATATATATATACTAGTAATGGTAGCAAAAGGGTCGCTGGTTCCCTGACACTACCTGCCTGGAGTTTGCATGTTCTCCCTGTGCCTGCGTGAGTTTTTTACAGATAATCCTGTTACTTCCCACACTCAAAAGACATGCTGGTAGGTTAATCCGGTCTAAATTGGCCCTAGTATGTGTATGTATGAATGTGAATGAATGTTAGGGACCTTAGATTGTAAGCTCTTTGAGGGCAGAGACTGATATGAATATACAATGTGTAACGTTTGGGGGCCATAGCTCAACAGGGATTCAGTGCTTAAACCGTTGTTTTTAAGGAAAAAAGGCTTTTATTCACAGAAAAGCAAAATAAGGCTTTCTCAGCATGCCAAAAACTATAACATAAAAGTCCGCTTGGCTCCAGCGTCAACAAAAAGTCTGCTTATATCCAGCACAAAACAGTGAAAGCAAAATGACATACGGTTTGTTGCAAGATCAATCTTCACCCCCTGCACTTCAAAAGTCCTCACTGTGCAGCTAGCAGACTTCCATCTTGTCCTCACAGGTGCACTCTCCAAACTCACTCACTATCTCCAGCACCACTTCCTGCTTTAATAGGTGGATCTCTGGGAGAGTTAACACCATGTGCGCTGGCTCCCAAGGTTTAGGAGTGGAGGCTCCGTTCCACCCAAATAACACTTTGGAGCCTCCAAATTTCCAGGCCCCAAACTACTTTATTAAAGATAGAGAAGACTACAAGCCAGTCCTCTCTGAATTAGCGCCTGCCTGGAACTTTTCACCCACTTTTGGGTGACCCCCTGAACCTTCTACCTCTATTTAAATGGACCATAGTCCAAATAGTGGTGCCGTATAGCACCTGTCCAGGACCCAACCCCGGTGTCCTGTACATATCCCCCCCCTCTGCCTCTACGCGGAGGTGTTGGAGGCACCAGTAGACACCATGCAATGGACTCGGGAGAGGGCATCGGCATTCTGATGCTGTCTCCCGGGTCTGTGCTCTACCACGAAATTGAACTCCTGGAGAGAAAGGAACCACCTTGTTACCCTGGCATTGGTCTGCTTATTTTGTCTCATCCAGGTAAGAGGAGCGTGGTCTGACACCAAGCGAAACTTCCTGCCCAGGAGGAAATATCGTAGGGAGTCCAAAGCCCACTTGATGGCCAGACACTCCCGCTCCCGCTTTCTACTAAGAAAAACCACAGGGTGCTCTTCTCCATTGATTTCCTGAGACAGGACCGATCCCAACCCTTCACTTGAAGCATCTGTCTGCACTACAAAATCTTTTGTAAAATCTGGAGCTACAAGCACCGGATCTTGACACAACGCTGTCTTAAGCTTTTGAAAAGCTGTCTCGGCCTCGGCGTTCCACTTTATCATCACTGACTTTCTGCCTTTGGTCAGGTCGGTCAGCGGTGCAGCAATAGTGGCAAAGTTGGGGACAAACCTCCTATAATAGCCAACTATGCCCAAAAATGCCCTGACCTGCTTCTTGGTTAGGGGACGGGGCCAGTCCTGTATGGCTTCCACCTTACTCATTTGGGGCTTCACCAGTCCTCTACCCACAATATACCCTAGGTATTTTGCTTCCTCCATCCCAATGGCACACTTCTCGGGGTTGATGGTGAACCCTGCTATTCTAAGGGAGTCTACGACTGCCTGAACCCGGGGAAGGTGTGACTCCCAATCAGTGCTGAAGATGACTATGTCATCTAGGTAGACAGAAGCGTACCGTTGGTGTGGACGCAGAGTTTTGTCCATGGCCCTTTGGAACGTGGCAGGGGCTGAGTGTAGACCAAATGGCATCCTCTTATATTGGAAGTGGCCTTCCGGAGTAGAGAAGGCTGTCTTCTCCCTGGCTTCCTTAGTCAGGGGAATCTGCCAGTACCCTTTTGTGAGGTCCAGCGTGGTAATGTACCTGGCAGGACCCAACCTCTCAATTAGCTCATCTACTCGTGGCATTGGATATGCGTCAAACTTGGAGACTTCATTAAGCTTTCTGAAGTCGTTGCAGAAGCGGAGGGTGCCGTTGGGCTTGGGTACCAACACAATTGGGCTTGACCATTCGCTCTGCGACTCTTCAATGACTCCAAGCTCGAACATTCTTTTAACCTCTTCCGACACTGACACCCTATGCGCTTCTGGGATACGGTAAGGCTTTAACCTGACTTTTACATTGGGCTCGGTCACAATGTCATGCTCGATGACGTTGGTGCGACCGAGCAACTCTGAAAACATGTCTCTATTTCTTTGTAGAAACTCTTTTGTTTGCTGGGTTTGGGGCCTAGTCAGGGTAGCAGCAACCTGCACCAAGTCGATCCCTGCATGGTCCCCTGACTGTACCCCTACTACCGCAGACACTTGTTCTCTGTCTCTCCAGGGTTTCAACAAATTAATGTGATAGATCTGGTATGGTTTTCTTTTCCCGGCTGGTGTACCTTGTAGTCCACCTCACCGACTTTCTCTACTACCTCAAATGGGCCCTGCCACTTGGCCAAGAATTTACTCTCCACCGTGGGTATTAGAACAGCCACCCGGTCTCCTACTTGGAACTGTCTAATTTTAGCCGACCTGTTATACACTCTCCTTTGGGCATCCTGGGCCTTCTGCATGTGCTCCCTCACCAGCGCCATCACCTTAGCCACCCTCTCTCGCATTTGAGAGATATGCTCTACCACCGTTTTGTGTGGTGAGGACTCACTTTCCCACGTTTCTTTTACCAGGTCGAGTAACCCCGGGGCCTTCGTCCATACACTAACTCAAATGGCGAGAAACCTGTGGATGCTTGTGGGACCTCCCGGATAGCAAACAACAGGGCAGGGAGTAACATATCCCAATCCTTCCCATCTTTCTGGACTACTCTTTTCAACATGGATTTTAGGGTTTTATTAAATCTTTCGACTAGGCCATCGGTCTGCGGGTGGTAGACGGACGTCCGCAACTGTTTAATTTGAAACAATTTGCACAAGTCCGCCATCACCTTTGACATAAAAGGGGTACCCTGGTCTGTCAGGATCTCTTTGGGGAACCCAGTTCGCGAGAACATTTGAAACAATTCCCTGGCAATGGCCTTAGAGGAGGTCTTCCTCAAAGGGACGGCTTCTGGATACCTAGTTGCGTAATCTAGGATGACCAATATGTATTGGTGCCCCCGTGCCGACTTTACCAGGGGTCCCACCAGATCCATAGCAATCCGCTCAAACGGGACTTCGATAATTGGCAAGGGCACCAGAGGGTTTCTATAGTGTGGCACTGGGGCGGTTAACTGGCAAACGGGACAAGACGCACAGTATCTTTTAACCTCGGCCTTCAACCCTGGCCAGTAAAACCGGTCGGTTATCCTGGCCTCTGTTTTCTCCGCCCCCAGGTGCCCTCCCAGTGCATTGTTGTGGGCTAGATCGAGGAGCATCCGCCTATACGGTTGGGGAACCAGCAACTGCTCTATAGTTTCCCCTCGGCTCTTAGCCACTCGATACAGTAAGTCCCCCTTCAACGCAAAGTGAGGGAACCTCTGATCTGCGTCTGGCATTTGTGGGACCCCATCAATAACAGAAACCTGCTCTCGAGCATTGACCAAGGTAGGGTCCTGTAATTGGGCGGTACAAATGCACCCTGGACACATCTAGATCTGGATGTACTGGCCTTGAGGATGTTTCCCTTCATCCTCCTCAACCGGGGAGAGCTCCACATCATCCTCCCCCAGCATAACTTGTAATGGGAAGACTTCCCCCCCCCTCAGATCAACTCGGGTTTAAGACCTGGGTCAGGGGCATTATCCTTCACATTAGCATTCCCTGCGACTTCATTATCAATGAGAGGTATTTCTATATCAGAGGTGTGCATTTCAGGTCCAGACCCCTCAGACTCTGTCCCTTCCAGGCCCAGTGTCCCCAGCTCCCCTGGTAGTCCCATCTGTACCTCATTCCATAGTTCCAGAAATAGTGGACAGTCCCGCCCCACTATGATGTCATGAATTAAACTGTTTACCACCCCGACCTCCTGTGTAACTGAGGCATGGCCATAAGAAACAGTCACCGGGACTAAAGGGTACTCCTTGGTGTCCCCATGGATACACACTACCCGAAGAGTTTTAGTAACTGGTTCAAGCCTTCCAAGTACCCTGGCATGTACTAATGTTACCATGCTACCGGAGTCCAGTAGGTCCCTGGCAGGAAGGTGGTTTAAAAGCAGGGGGGAGGGACCAACTAGATAGAGACAGTAAAGCTGCTTGACACTAAACTGGTCTATACTATATCGATCGGTATGGGTTTGGTTGGGATTTTCAAGGTACTTGTAGAGAGACGTATATCATAAAAAATAGGTTTATTACAAAAAGAACAATACATCAATAATAAAAAGATGGGACAGGCCCCACAGTTCGGACACAGTAAGGTGTTTGTTAAGATAACACAAAACAAAGCAAAACCGTATTGGTCAGATGCGTGGAGCCAATCTGCGACCTCTTTTTGTAATAAACCTATTTTTTATGATATACGTCTCTCTACAAGTACCTTGAAAATCCCAACCAAACCCATACCGATCGATATAGTATAGACCAGTTTAGTGTCAAGCAGCTTTACTGTCTCTATCTAGTTGGTCCCTCCCCCCTGCTTTCAAATATTTCGGGATGCTGGTACATTTTAAACTTATTATCCGAAATTGAATAACTGAGACTATACTCTCCCTTTTTCAGGAAGGTGGTTTACCCACACTTCACACTCAAACCGTCCTGCAGCCAGATCAAGATGAGTGGTACACACACTTTGCACATAGAAGGAGCTTCTCCGACCAGTTCCGCACTCCATAGGCTCCTCCTGCAGTGGGCATTGTGCCCGGGTATGCCCCCAGGACCGACATCGCCAACATTGTATGTCTCCCATCTTTGGTACAGGAACCGACCTCCGTGGTTCTATGGCAGACGGTGTAGACCTGCGGATGCCAACATCTGGCAAGACTTCTCTCCTCAGGGTGGTGGCTGGTCTGGGTGTCCTTGGCGTGGGTTCTCGACGCTTGGCAGGCCCAAGCAGGTCCTCCACCACGGTGTACCGTTCAACCAGCTCGACCAGCTGGTCAGCGTTGGTAGGGTTTCCATGGCTTACCCAGCGTTGTAGGTCATCTGGCAGGGACCGTAGGTACCAGTCCATCACCACTCGTTCCACCATTTGTGGACCTGACAATTTTTCCGGCTGCAGCCATTTTTTAACTAACTGGATTAGTTCATGCATCTGGGACCTGGGTGGTTGGTCCGATTTGTACCGCCAGCGATGCACCCTCTGAGCCCGGACAGCTGTGGTCACTCCCAGGCGGGCCAGGATCTCAGCTTTTAGACGTTCATAGTCTTTGATGTGCTCAGCTGGGAGGTCAAAATAGGCCTTTTGCGGGTCACCAGTGAGAAAAGGGGAGATAATGCCGGCCCATTGGTCCCGGGGCCATGCTTCTCTCTCTGCTATCCTTTCAAAGGTGGTAAGAAAGGCTTCCACGTCATCGCTGGGTGTTAGTTTTTGCAAAAAATGGCTGGCTCTAACAGACACTGGGTTGCTAACGGCAACGGCCGATTGCTCTTGTCCCTGAGCCAGCTGCTGTACTGCCTCCTGCAAGGCAGCCACCTGTGCTTGAGTGGACTGTAAACTGGGCGGCTAGCAGCCGTGTGTTTTCCTGCTGTGCAGCTATAGCCTGTGCCAGGGCCTGCTGCTGCTGAGCCATCGCTTCCTCATGGCGACGGTTGGCGTCCGCTGACGCTTGCTGTTGGGTCACGGTGGCTTGTGCCAAAGCCCTAATGACCTCTTCCATGTCGTTGCGTGCTGTTTGTAATGTCTGGGCTGTCTTCACCCAAGACATGCCATAAGTACACTGTCTCTTTAAATGTCAGTTTTTAGTTTTAAACGGTTTTGCGCCTGCAAATGCACTGTGCCCGCATTCTCCACCAATTGTAACGTTTGGGGGCCATAGCTCAACAGGGATTCAGTGCTTAAACCGTTGTTTTAAAGGAAAAAAGGCTTTTATTCACAGAAAAGCAAAATAAGGCTTTCTCAGCATGCCAAAAACTATAACATAAAAGTCCGCTTGGCTCCAGCGTCAACAAAAAGTCTGCTTATATCCAGCACAAAACAGTGAAAGCAAAATGACATACGGTTTGTTGCAAGATCAATCTTCACCCCCTGCACTTCAAAAGTCCTCACTGTGCAGCTAGCAGACTTCCATCTTGTCCTCACAGGTGCACTCTCCAAACTCACTCACCATCTCCAGCACCACTTCCTGCTTTAATAGGTGTATCGCTGGCTCCCAAGGTTTAGGAGTGGAGGCTCCGTCCCACCCAAATAACACTTTGGAGCCTCCAAAATTCCAGGCCCCAAACTACTTTATTAAAGATAGAGAAGACTGCAAGCCAGTCCTCTCTGAATTAGCGCCTGTCTGGAACTTTTCACCCACTTTTGGGTGACCCCCTGAACCTTCTACCTCTATTTAAATGGACCATAGTCCAAATAGTGGTGCCATATAGCACCCGTCCAGGACCCAACCCCGGCGTCCTGTACAAATGTATATGTAAAGTGCTGTGTAAATTGACAGCGCTATAGACGTACCTGAAATAAATAATAAAATAAAATACTAGAAAATAGCCTATGTAGTCAAGGAGCCCCCTTCGATATTGGATATCTATGCAGCTTTG
This sequence comes from Rana kukunoris, assembly GCA_029574335.1. NCBI lineage: Eukaryota > Metazoa > Chordata > Amphibia > Anura > Ranidae > Rana > Rana kukunoris. The sequence goes on along the minus strand of JAJQKJ010001565.1, from coordinate 23,919 downwards.
TAAAATGATCATTCATTTTATTGTTTTACTTGTAGGTGATTAGGGTCCCCCCAGAAGTATGGTTAAAGAACTTCTTGTTAACAACCCCCATGTCCCGATTTGTTGCTAGGGCATGAAAATCGTTCAATGATCACTCCCAGCATTGCAGAGTGAAAAGCAAACATTTTCGCATTTTAGAAACAAAGCAGGACTTGGGGTTGCTACCTAGGAGTTTTTTAGCCAGGCTTCTGGGGGGACCCAAAGCGGCAAAAATTTGGATTATCTACTGGGCTCCATCACTGCATAGGCTATTTTCTGGAAAAAGTGAACTTAGCCTTTAACCACTTAATATTTAACCACATCTCCAGAAGTTTTTACCCCTCTTCATGACTAGGTCATTTTTTTATATTTAGCACAATAAAAAAATTTAAACGTTTTTATTTTTTCATATATTTAGGCTAAAATGTATTCTGCTACATGTCTATGGTAAAAAAAAACAATTAGTTTGTGTGAAAGTTAGTGTCTACACACTATGGTGTATATATGCAGACAATCTGACACTAACTGACACTTTGTGGGAACTGACTAACTGCTATTGACATCTCCAGTGACATTAATACAGTGATCAGTGCTACTAATATGCACTGTCACTCTACTAATGACACTGGCTGGGAAGGGGTTAACGCCTAGCAGCAATCGAGGGGTTAATTGTGTGACTAACAATGTGTAATGTGTGCTGATTTTTACTACAGATTAATTTGTTTATTTTCCATGCCTTGCAGGGAAAAGAAACATAGTGATCATTCCCTACCTTGCAGGGAACAGAACCATAGTGATCACTTCCTCTGTTTAGAACCCTGTATTGTTTGCTAACACAGGGCTCTGGGTTGTGATTCAACACATACAATCAGCAGATCCCAGGCATGAATCATTGGCTGGGATCTGCTGACAGACTCCTGCTGTGTCAAATCACAGTAGGCGAGCGGGGTACGTGCATGCTCTCGAAACCTGGAAACAGGCAGCGGCATACAGGTATGTCATGGTGCCTGTAGGAGCTGCCCTTTCACAGTATACATACTGCGGTGAGTTGGCAAGTGGTTAAAATAATTTTAACAGCTTTATGACTGCCATACACACACATATATATATATATATATATATATATATATATATATATATATATACTGTACATATTGCAGTTTTGAATCGTTTTTTTTTTTTCAGCCAGCGGCTGGCTTTTCCATGACAGCATTCTGAGTGGCTCATGAGCTGCTGGAATGCTTTCCGAATCGGCAAGACGATGTCCCCCCTCCTACCGCTCCCTGGTGTTTTTTTATCATTTGTTTGTAAAGGCAAAGAAGAGATCTGGGGTCTTTTTGACCCCAGATCTCTCAATAAAGAGGACCCGTCATCTTTATTTGCATTACAAGGGATGTTTACATCCCTTGTAATGGAAATAAAAGTGGAAATGGAAATAAAAGTGATTAAAAAAAGGGACAGTGTAAAAAAATAAAAATAAATCTAAAGTGTCCCCATCGCTCAGTGCTCACTTGCTCACATGTAGACAGTGTTTGCACCGTACGTGTGAGGTATCGCCGCCAAATGAGAGCAATAATTCTAACGCTAGACCTCCTCTGTAACTCTATACAAGTTTTATTTTTTGCGCTATAAACAAAAATAGAGCGACTATTTTGAAAAAAATGCAATATTTTTTACTTTTTGCTATAATAAATATCCCCCAAAAAAATATAAAACATTTTTTTTTCCTCAGGTTAGGCCGATACGTATTCTTCTACATATTTTTCGTTAAAAAAATCGCAATACGCGTTTGATTTGTTTGCACAAAAGTTATACCGTTTACAAAATAGGGGGTAGTTTTATGGCATTTTTATTAATATTTTTTTTTTACTAGTAATGGCTGCGATCAGCATTTTTTTTCAGTACTGCGACATTATGGCGGACACTTCAGACACTTTTGACCTATTTTTGGGACCATTGGCATTTTTTTAGCGATCAGTGTTAAAAAATCTATTGGATTACTATCACAATGCCATTGGCAGTGAAGGGGTTAACACTAGGGGGCAGGAAATGGGTTAAGTATGTTCCTGGGTGTGTTCTAACTGTATGGGGGAGTGACCTCACTAGGGGAAATCACTGATCTTCTGTAAATACATTGTATGAACAGGAGATCAGCGTTTCCCCCGCTGACAGGACCGGGAGCTGTGTGTTTACACACATAGCTCCCGGTCCCCGCTCTGTACCGAGCAATCGCGTGTGCCCGGCGGCGATCATGCCAGCCGGGCACGTGCACGGGACTCGGGGGCGAGCGGGGTGCGCACGTGCCCCCTAGTGGCCGCTAAAGAGCCGACGTAGAGCTACGGGCTCTCGTCCAGGAGAGCCGACCTGCCGCCGTAAAACGACGGCACCCGGTTGGCAAGCAGTTAAAGCGTTTTTTTCCAAATAATTTGTGTTTGAAAAATGGCCGCACAAGCACTGTGGGGATTATTTACAAAAGGCTAATCTACTTTGCGCTACAAGTGCAAAGTGCACTTGAAATTGCACTGAAAGTGCACTTGGAAGTGTAGTCACTGTAAATCCAAGGGGTAGATCTGAAAATGGGGGGAAACTCTGCTGATTTTATCATCCAATCATGTACAAGCTAAAATGCTGTTTTTTATTCTCCTTGAATGTCCCCCTCGATTTACAGTGACTGAACTTCCAAGTGCACCTTCAGTGCAATTTCAAGTGCACTTTGCACTTGTAGTGCAATGTGGATTTGCCTTTAGTAAATAACCCCTGTGGGTTAGAAAAAATTGCAACAATCGCCATTTTATTCCCTAGGGTCTCTGCTAAAACTATATATATATATATATATATATATATATATATATATATATATATATATATATTGTTTGGGGTTATAAGTAATTTTCTAGCAAAAAATATGGATTTAAACTTGTAAGCAAAATGTGCCAGAAAAGGCCTGGTCTTCAAGTAGTAGTGTTAGGCCGCGTACACACGATCAGTCCATCCGATGAGAACGGTCCGACGGACCATTTTCATCGGTCCACCGATGAAGCTGACTGATGGACTGATGTGCCTACACACCATCAGTTAAAAAAAAGATCGTATCAGTACGCGGTGACGTTTACGTGTTTTAACACAACGACGTGCTGAAAAAAAACGAATTTCAGTGCTTCCAAGCATGCGTCGACTTGATTCTGAGCATTCGCGGCCTTTTAACCAATGCTTTTGCATACTAACGTTCGGTTTTGACCTATCGGTTAGCCGTCCATCGGTTCAATTTTAAAGCAAGCCCTCTGTTTTTTGACTGAAGGATAACGGACCGATGGGGCCTACACGCGATCGTTTTGGACCGATGAAAACGAACTTCAGTCCGTTTTCATCGGTTTGAACCGATCGTGTGTACGCGGCCTAAGGGTTCAAGTATGAAAAAAGAGCTTAAAATCAGAGTATTACTTTAACAAGACAAGACATTACCGCTTCCAGGCTGAGTGTATGACAGCCAGCTGTCCCTGTGATTGGAGCCCTTCCATAGCTGGTTTGCTTGGAGATGATGTATGTTATACCACAGTAATTAATATCATCCATCTGTCTCCAGGGCTCGGCTAGCTCCTCTCAGCAGTTGTGTCCTGAGGTTACAGTGGAAGAAATAACAAACAGGAAGATTACATATGATTCTCTTTTATTTATACTGTAGCTAAAACTACCAAGCAGCCCAGTATTATTGCACTATCCCACCTACTGCCTCTTATAACAAACACCAAACCATTGGCTTTGAGTTATAATTGTTTATGTTCTCTAAAGAAAGATCACAGATCTTCTGCAGGTAAAACAATTTTTTTTTTGTAGTTGCCGAGATATTATAAGTTCAAACATATGAAATAATTCCATAGAAATTCCATAGAGATTCTATCTTTACACCCCTTTGCAAGTTATATACAAATATATACATTACATTTAAAGAATGCCAGGCCTAAGCAAAACTACATGTAGTGCAGAGGACATGTTGCACCTAAGCCCTTGAGGTCCCCTGTGTAGTAAAGAAACTCTATTGTGGAAGCTTTGCCAAAAAAAAAGGCAAGCATTGGGCAGTGAGGCCCCGTACACCTGACCGAGTTTCTCGGCAGAATCCAGCGAGAAGCTCGCTGGGATCCATATTCTGCCGAGAAGCTTGATCGTGTGTACGTTTTCTTTGAGCCAAAACAGAGAGCAGGTTCTCTATTTCCTCGATGGGCCATCGGGACTAATGGCTCGACGCCTTTTTCGACAGCCTGGTCGACGAACTCGACGGCCGGCCGAGAACCTCGTCGGGCGGAACGATGAGTTTAGCCCGACGAGGTTCTCGTACGTGTGTACACGGCCTTTCGTCGAGCGTCCCATCGGGAAGCTCGTCGAGCCAAAATAGAGAGCAGGTTCTCTATTTGCTCGACGGGCCATCGGGACTAATGGCTCGACGCCTTTTCGACAGCCTGGTCGACGAAATCGAAGGCCGGCCGAGAACCTCGTCGGGCGGAACGGTCGTGTGTACGCGGCCTAAGTCATCAGTATCGCCTCTATGTCATACTTCCCAACTTTTCTCAGATGAAAAATAGGGACATCTTTCAATACGAAGCATGCAGACAAGGAAATTGCCTCTGCCATGCCCCCAGTTCCGTGGAAGAATTAATATTTAAAAAACTATTTGTTAAAGGGTTACTAAAGGGAGAGCTCGTTCTGGTAAAACTACCATTTGTAATGGAGATAGCACATTCATCACGGTGTAACGGACTGAAAAGCGCAACTCGTCTCTCACCAAACTTTTACTAACACGAGGATCAGCAAAAGCAGCCCAAAGGGTGGCGCCATTTGAATAGAAAACTTCCCTTTATGGTGCCGTTGTACGTATTGGACGTCACCGCGCTTTGTTCGAGCGTTTTTTTTTAACTAAAAGTGTGTATGCAAGTTAGGCTTAAGAGGAATCACATTGGGCAAAATATATTGTACCCTACGGAAAATAACTGGGATGCCATTAAAGTTCACGTGTGTGTAAAGGCAGATGTCCCAATACTTTTGACATATAGGGCCAGATTCAGGTAGCTTAGCGTATGTTTAGGTGGGCGTAGCGTATCGAATATACGATACACCGCCGCAACTTAGAGAGGCAAGTGCTGTATTCTCAAAGCACTTGCTCCGTAAGTTGCGGCAGCGTATCGTAAATTGGCCGGCGTAAGCCCTCCTAATTCAAAGTAGGTGGTCGTCATCTATTTAAATTTAGCGTGACCCCATGTAAATGAATGGCCAGTCGAACTGGGCATGCTCACGCATGTTCAGAATCATGTTGCATAAACTCCCTAAGATACGTCGGCGTAAATGCCTATGACGTGAACGTAACTTTCGCACAGCCCTATTCACGTAGTACTACGTAACCGGCATACGCGACGTAAAATTTGACGGCGTCGTTCCCTGGCCCATACGTTTGCATTAGCTGAGCCTGCTATAGCAGGGGTAACTTTACGCCGGACGTAAGTCTTTACGCAAATCGCGTATATATGAAGCGGCCGGGCGCATCTACGTTCGTGAATCGGCGTATCTTACTCATTTGCATATTTCTAATGGGAACGCCGAGTGCGTCCAGCGTAACTATGCGCCCATGATACGCCGGCGTACGCAAGTTACGTCGGACGGCTGAAGCCATGTTTTTCGGCGTATCTTGCTTTGTGAATCGGCGCAAAGATGTGACAGCGCACATTTGAAATTACGGCGGCGTATCTGGAGATACGCCGGCGTACATCTTTGCTGAATCTGGCCCATAGTGTATATCTAAATATACCAGGCGACAGATTTCCGTTCATGAATGAGAACTTTGTGGATTTTTTTTTCTAAAACTGTAAAATACAGACAACTCCCAGGATGACTCTCTAGAGCCTATGGGCTAGATTCAGATAGAATTGCCTATCTTTAGGCGGGCGTAGCGTATCTCAGATACACTATGCCGCCGTAACTTAGAGCGTCAGGTACGGTATTCAGAAATCATTCTATTTATTTAGCAGCATCGTGGGAACCAGTGAAAGGATCACGTTTCATCTTGTCCACAGTTTTTACTGACCACTGCCTTAGAAGGTGGCATCGCTGAATAAGAAGAGGGCAGACACCATGAGCCTACCTTCGACAGACCTGGGCTTTATTTAAATAAGACACAATAGCTGGCAGGAAGAGGACATCCCCAAACAATGCCCAGTGACACTGATCTCTAAGATATACATCCCGATCCTGTATATAAACACAGGCATTTATCTTCATGTAATATATACAGTTCAAATGTCTGTAAATAATGATTGTAAGTGCAACTGTAAATTTTACCTCAAGTGTCTCCAACATGGACACCTTTTCACCTTTAATTTTGATACATTCCAGATTTTAAAGGGAAAGTTAACACAACATTAACATTTTAACATTGGGTCAGTCCACCCAAAATCTCATATTTTAGCTTTGGTACATCTCGGAGAGGTAAACCACCTTAACCACTTCCATACCAGGCACTTACGCACCTTCCCGCCCAAGCCAATTTTCAGCTTTCAGCACTGTCGCAATTTGAATGACAATTGCGCGGTCATGCTACACTGCACCTAAACAAACTTGGCGTCCTTTTTCCCCACAAATAGAGCTTTCTTTTGGTGGTATTTGATCACCTCTGCGATTTTTTTTTTTGCGCAACAACTAAAAATAGAGCAAAGATTTTGAAAAAAAAATAAAGTTTTTATTTTTTTCTGTTAATTTTTTTGTAAATGAGTATGTTTTCTCTTTCAATTACGGGCACTGATATGGTGGCACTGATGGGCACCAATGAGGTGGCACTGATGGGCACCGATGAGGTAGGTCTGATGGGCACCGATTAGGTAGCACTGATAGGCACTGATAGGCGGCACTGGTATGGGGCACTGATGGGCACTCATGGGCGGCACTGATGGGCACTCATGGGCGGCACTGATGGGCACTCATGGGCGGCACTGGGCACTCATAGGCGGCACAGGTGGGCACTCATAGGTGGCACAGGTGGGCACTCATAGGTGGCACAGGTGGGCACTGATAGGTGGCACAGGTGGGCACTGATAGGTGGCATAGGTGGGCACTGATAGGTGGGCACTGGGCATGGATTGGCACTGTGGGGTGGCACTGACAGACACTGGGGTGGCACTGATGATCACTGAGGGGTGGCACTGATGGATCAATGTTGCCAATCAGTGCCCATGTGTGGGCACTGATTGGCATCATTTTTTTTACTGCCCCTTTTTTTTTTCTTGTTGGTTTTTTTTTTTTTTTGTCCTTTTTTTTGGTCCTTTTTTTATTTTATTTTTATGTTCCCTGGTGGTCTAGTGTGGGCACTCCCTGGTGGTCCGTGTGGCGATCCGAGGGGGGGCTGCGCTGATAAACAATCAGCGCGAACCCCCCCTGTCAGGAGAGCCGCTGATCGGCTCTCCTGTACTCGCGTCTGTCAGACGCGAGTGAGGAAGAGCCGTCGGCGGCTCTTCCTGTTTACATCGTGATCAGCCGTGATTGGACACGGCTGATTACGTGGTAACGAGGCTCCGCCGGAGACTCGTTACCGAGATCGGAGGTGCAGGGTGTCAGACGCACGGGCGCGCGCGGCATGAAATCGTGCTAGACGTTTGAGAACGTCTAGTCACGATTTCATAACCACTTCCCGGCCGTAAATCGGCTATTGGCCGGGCGGGAAGTGGTTAAGATGTATTATGCATGTTGTTCAGGCCCCTGACAGGTCCTGCTGATTTGCCCTAGTTTCTCATCCCGTTTGGGTGTACAGTCAATCAGGCACATGGATTGTGTCACTAATGCATGCATTGTCACGGCTCACCATCCTTGTGGCCTCCTAAAATGGTGACAGTAAAGTGCATGCATCCTTTAAGAGCAGCCATTGGTGTGGGAAAAAAAAACCGAGCCGGCCTATCAGGCAGTTAACAGGCAGGTGGAATTCCTGCTGAATTTCAGCCAACCGAGCACTGGCGTGTATGACAGCCTAAAATGTCTACACACTCTTTTGGCCTGCTTTAGCAGATCTTCCAACCCTGGATACCTATTTAGGAAATGCTGCACCAACAAATTGAGGACATGTGGCAGGCATGGCAACTGTGTCAACTTTCCTTGTCTAAGGGCAGACAGGAGGTTTGTGCTATTATCACACACCACCATTCCTGGCTCCAGCTGGTGTGGCGTGAACCACCTCTGGGCCTGTCCCTGCAGAGCTGCAAAGATCTCTGCTCCGGTATGGTTCCTGTCCCCTAGACACACCAGCTGAGGCACTGCATGGCACTTTTTAGCCTGACTCATTGAATAGCCTTTTGAATGCTTAGGGGGTACTTGAGGTTCATAGGACAATTCAGGAGAGGAGGGCATGGAGGAGGGGGTAGAGCTGACAAATCTGGCATCATCACTAGCTGTAAGGAGACATGGGGGCACAACAAGCTGCAGCACTGAGCCCTGTCCTGCATCCTTCCGTGTTGCAATAAGTTTTGCAACATGGAAATATATCGTCCCTGCCCATGCTTGCTCGACTACGTGTCAGCAGTAACGTCAACAGTAATGTGGACTTTGCGGTTGACTGCCTTGCCCAACGATGCCACAACATTGCCTTCCATGTGATGGTAGAGAGATGGAATGGCCTTACGTGAAAATAAATAGCGACTGGGAACTTGCTATTGTGGTACAGCACATTCTGCAAATTCATAGAAGGTGGTACAATCCACCAGGCAGAAAGGCAGAAGTTGTAGAGCTAGCAATTTTGATAAGCTTGCATTGAGATGCTAGACATGTTGGTGGCAGGGACTGTTTTTTTTTCCACTGCAGCAGATGGGGCTGAGAAATTTGTCAGCTATAGTTTACAACTGGTGGTGTGCTGATGGCAGATGTGCTGCAAGGCCCTGGGACACGCTGAGCTATACCATCATCCCTGTCAGTGGAGGCTGCTAAGAGGTCATGAGGTATAGCAGGGACAGACTGAGGTGAGTAAGGAGGAGAGACAGATTTGTGCCCCTTTTGTGTGGCTTTTAGGTGCTTTTGTCAACGGGCTAAGTGGTTGGAGGTTAGATGGCAAGCATGTGGTACCCAAATGGTTGGTGTTTTTGCCACGCTTGATGCTCTTGAGACAGAGTTTGCAAATAGCAACAGTACGTTTGGTTGCACATGTACTAAAAAAGGCCCAAACAGCTGAGCTGTGCAGGGCCATCTTAATAGCATCATGGGCCCGTGGGCAAAGTAATGCTCTGGGGCCCCTACAATGGAGAAAGTGCAGGTACACAGAAATCAAGTAGGTAGGAGGTAGGGGATATCTAGGGTGTAGAGGGGTCAGAGTGCTGGGAGGATATCTAGGATGTAGAGGGGCAGGCCAGGCTGCCCAAATTTCAGGGCAGTCCGGGCTTAGGGACAGCTTCTTTGTGGAAAGGGCAGGGGCCCCCCATGCAGTTGGGGCCCCTGGGCTGTGCCCAGGTGTGCCCTCTCATTAAGACAGCCCTGGAGCTGTGGGAAGTGGGCCGTGAGATAACAGCTCCACAATGTGATGGAATAGAGTGGCTGCTCTCTACCCTTCCATGATGGCTGCCTCCTTGGGGTTGTGTCTCACCCCCACTTTCCTCCTTTGCTCTATCCGGCACCTAAGTCTAGTCAATTATCATCATCTCCTCCATCCTCTGGGGGAACATGACTGCCAATTTGTGTACCAGTGTTCTCCCCTCTCGGAATCTCGGAATCATTGAACTTCATTTTTCTTGGCTCGTCATAGTGTTGTACGTGACCGGGTTCTTGACATTTGGAATTTCCGACAGCATTTGTGTGACCGTAAGTATGCAACAGAAGTTTAAGCGAACAATCCGTCGGAAAAAAATCCATGGTTTTGTTGTCGGAATGTCCGATCATGTGTACGCGGCATTACATTTGTTTCTTATTGACAACAATATACAGGAATATGAGAATCTTAATGACAAGTACACAGATACACAAATCTAGCTTAAACTGGATGAACCAGTATCTTTATTCAACCTTACCAACTATGTAACAATCAATATTGGGTAAATAACTAATGGATCTATTTATCAATGTTATGTGCTGGTACACAATTGCATTTTAAACAAGGGAATGTGCAAATTGTTTAGGTTAGATTTACATTTTTGGGAAATGCATGGACTCAATTTAAAAAGAAAAATAGTTTACAAAATTGTAACTTAAGAGTCGGTTCACACTGGGGCGACTTGGGATCAGACTTGAAGTCGTCCCAAGTCGCGCTGTCCAGAAAAGCAATGTAAGTGAATGGGAGCGGTGTTAATACACACTACTCATGTCGCTCCGACTTCAGAAGAGGTTCCTGTACTACTTCAATCAGACTTCTAGGCGATTTGTACCCATTGATTTCAATGGAAGTCGCTTCCAAGTCTGATCACTGTTTTAATTGAAGCTACTTTCAGCAAGATAACATACATTTCTCAGGCAAACCCCTCCCTCCCTTTCCCTTTCCCAGAGCTGATTGTTGTTTTATTGGCCACTGGAATGTCTCCTGACCTGAAAAGGACTTCAAGTCGTGTTGTAAATCTCCCCAGATCGCCCTGTGGTTCATGCTCAAGTTGTGTTGAAGTTGCTTCTGAAAGTCGTGCTGGAAGTCGTGTCGCCCCAGTGTGAACCGACTCTTAAAATGTACACCAACAATATTTACAGTAAAACCTTCGTTTTGGGAGCATAATTTGTTTCAGAAACATGCTTGTAATCCAAAGCACTTTTTTACAGGGTATAAAAGAGAAGAGAGGCAACTCTAATGCCGCGTACACACGGTCGTTTTTTTTAGATGAAAAAAAAACGACGTTTTAAAAACGTCATTTAAAATGACCGTGTGTGGGCAAAACGTTGTTTTATGTCTTCAAAAAAACGACCAAAAAAAAATTCGAACATGCTTGAATTTTTTATGTCGTTTTTCTGAATGTCGTTTTTTGTGTCATAAAAAATTATCATGTGTGGGCAAAACGACGTTTAAAACAACCTTTTTTTAAACCCGCGCATGCTCAGAAGCAAGTTATGAGACGGGAGTTTCAATGGAACAGAGTGCCGTGGAAAGTGTCTTACGTAACGGCGCTTTGCAAGAGCATTTTCAGAAAACGATGGTGTGTAGGCAACGTCGTTTTTTTAAATGAAGTTTGAAAAACAACGTTTTTTTTTCATGAGAAAAAACTACGGTTTTCACAAGACAAAAAACGACTGTGTGTGCGCGGCATAAGTGTAGCAATAAGTTGCTAAATGTTGTGCCTTCTTTAAATGTAACTATATTACTACACTTGGAGGCTCCTCTCTTCTTTTTTATACTCAGTTGTGACATGACGCTACTCTTAGGCCATGTACACACGATCAGACCGGTCCGACGCACCGTTTTCCTTGGACCAGTCTGAAGTGGTCTGATGGTCTGATGTGCGTACACACCATCGGGCCAAAAATCCCATCGGGCCAGAACGCGGTGACGTAGAACACAACGACGTGCTGAAAAAACGAAGTTCAATGCTTCAAAGCATGCGTCGACTTGATTCTGAGCATGCGCAGGTTTTTGGTCCGATGCTTTTGCGTACTAACCATCGAATCTGTCCGACGGACAGGTGTCCATCGGACAGATTTTAAAGCAAGTTTTAAAACTTTGGTCCGACGGACACCTGTCCGATGGGCCGTAAACACCATCGAATTAGTCCGATGAAACTGGTCTGCAGACCAGTTTCATCGCACCGGTCTGATCGTGTGTACGCGGCCTTATATCAAGACATTGCTTGTATACCAAGGCAACGTTTATTAAAACATTTTGCTTGTCTTGCAAAACGCTCTCAAACCAAGTTACTCTGAAACCAAGGTTTTACTGTACTTTAAATATTCGGATAATTTCACGGCTCTGTGCAATAATCAAGAATTACACTAGATGGAGACAAAGCACCAGTTTATGGAGGAAAGAAAACTAGCCATAAAAAATAGAGATATTACACTCATATGCGAGATCCTTATAACCTTTAAAGCCCCGTACACACGGCCGAGGTTCTCGGCAAAAACCAGCCAGAACCTCGCTGGGAGCCGCATTCTGCCGAGAACCTCGGCCGTGTGTACGCTCTCGGCGAGCCCCGCCCGTCGGGAAACCCGTCGAGCAAATAGAGAACATGTTCTCTATTTGCTCGACGGCCCGTCGGGATAAATGGCTGGTTGCCTTTCCCGACGGGCGGGTCGCCGATTCTGACGGCCGGCAGAGAACCTCGACGGGCGGAACGATGTGTTCCGCCCGTCGAGGTTCTCTGCCGTGTGTACGGGGCCTGAGACTTGTTCACACTAGACAGCCATTCTGAATGCATAGACGCCAGTGTGCCCTGGCAGGAACAGTGTTAATGTGCCAAAAGGGCAGATGGAACACTGGCCACCAATGTAAGAGGATACACTGAGCACTGACCACCGATGTAAGAGGATACACTGAGCACTGACCACCAATGTAAGAGAATACACTGAGCACTGGCCACCAATGTAAGAGGATACACTGAGCACTGACCACCAATGTAAGAGGATACACTGAGCACTGACCACCAATGTAAGAGGATACACTGAGCACTGACCACCAATGTAAGATGATACACTGAGCAATGACCACCAATGTAAGAGGATATACTGAGCACTGACACCCAATGTAAGAGGATACATTGAGCACTGACCACCAATGTAAGAGGATATACTGAGCACTGACACCCAATGTAAGAGGATACATTGAGCACTGACCACTAATGTAAGAGGATACACTGAGCACTGACTACCAATGTAAGAGGATACATTGAGCACTGACCACCAATGTAAGAGGATACACTGAGCACTGACCACCAATGTAAGAGGATACACTGAGCACTGACCACCAATGTAAGAGGATACACTGAGCACTGACCACCAATGTAAGATGATACACTGAGCACTGACCACCAATGTAAGATGATACACTGAGCACTGACCACCAATGTAAGAGGATATACTGAGCACTGACCACCAATGTAAGAGGATACACTGAGCACTGACACCCAATGTAAGAGGATACACTGAGCACTGACCACCAATGTAAGAGGATACACTGAGCACTGACTACCAATGTAAGAGGATACATTGAGCACTGACCACCAATGTAAGAGGATACACTGAGCACTGACCACCAATGTAAGAGGATACACTAAGCACTGACCACCAATGTAAGAAGATACACTGAGCACTGACCACCAATGTAAGAGGATATACTGAGCACTGCCTACTAATGTAGGAGGATACACTGAGCAATGATATAAGAGGATACACTAAGCACTAACCACCAATGTAAGAGCATACACTGAGCACTGACCACTAAAATATAGGAGGATACACTAAGTACTGACCACCAATGTAAGAGGATACACTGACCACCAATGTAAACAAGCACAATGAGTACAAAAGGAACTGACCACCGTATTAGGGCGTACATTAAACACTGACCACCAATGTAAGAGGGTACATTGAACACTGAGCACCATATTGAGGAGTACATTGAATACTGACCACCAATGTAAAAGGGGACATTGAACACTGACCACCATATTGAGGAGTACATTGAACACTGACCACCAATGTAAAAGGGGACATTGAACACTGACCACCAATGTCCACCATATTGAGGAGTACATTGAACACTGACCACCAATTTAAGAGGGTACATTGAACACTGTCTGAGCACCATATTGAGGAGTACATTGAACACTGACCACAAATGTAAGAGGGGACATTGAACACTGACCACCATATTGAGGAGTATATTGAACACTGACCACTAATGCTAGCGAGCACACTAAACACTGACCACCAAAGGGTGCACACCAAGCACTGACCACTACCCTACATTCGGCGTGGTCGCCAGGCCTTCTCCCACCAGGCTGCCGTTCTATGGAATGGCCTCCCTGTCGAGCTCCAGGAGGCCCCTACTATTCTGGTCTTCCACAGGTTACTGAAGACTTGGCTTTTCACGCAAGCCTTCCCTGCGTAGTCTCTCTCTTCCACCATTTCTGCCGCTCTGTGCTGCTTCTGGTTCCTGGGTCCTCTTTTCTGCTATGCGTGTCGGGACCCTTCGGGGTACGACCGCGCTACAGTATATTAAGATATCTCTCAACTCAACTCAACTACTCTCTATGTTATACAATGAAGGGGGCACACTGACTACACGGTCCTGCCTGCTGAACTCAATATGCTATGTTATGTGTATGTAGTCCTGACCGCTGCACCACATATGATGTTTTGTGTGTTACACAGTCCTGACCATTACATTATATACATTATGTTGTACAATACATAGTCCTGATCAATCATTGACCTCTATACTCTGTACACTACATAGTCCTGACCACTGCATTCTTTACAATGTGTTGTACATTATACACTTCTGACAACTGCACCTTTTGTACTTTGTTGTACATTACATAGCCCTGACTGCTGCACTTTTTTACACTATTTTCTCATTACGTAGACTTGACCACTGCACTCAACATTGCAAAGTGCTGCGTAAACTGTTGGCGCAATATAAATTGTGTGTAATAAAAGTGTATACCGTATTTATCGGCATATAACACGCACAGGCGTATAACATGCACCCTAACATTAAGAGGAACGTTTCAGGAAAAAAACTTTCCACAGCCCCTGCATATAACATGCAGGCAAAGTTTACCCTCTATTTTCAGGGTAAAAAAGTGAGTGTTATACGCCAATAAATACAATAATAATTATATTTATGACTATTGCACTCTTTATGCTACACTGTGCATCATACACTCACCGGCCACTTTATTAGGTACACCTTGCCAAAAATGTAATATATTGCAGCTTACCAATCATTAGATGTGGTGGCTGCATTTGTTTTCCTTCTTAGGTTTTTTTCCTACTGATTGTATCAGGGACCGAGGGCTTTTGAGAGGAGTACCAGGGCAGAGTGCTTTGACATTTTCAGGTATGTACAGCTCCTCGGTGGACCTTACAACCAGCCATGATCTGCCTGAACTGCCTAGAGAGGTACTGGGTTTAAATAATATATGTAATGAAAATAGAAGGATTATATTTAAAATATAGTAAGATTGTTGATTAGGTGTGAAAGGTGGAACCAGTGAAGGCAAAAATTAGCATTTTCCTGTTAATTATTCAATTATGTTTGTAGCTCAATTGTGGTGACAGGACTTGTAAAACGAGCCACCGTACACTTCCATGACGTAACCTACTCTGTGCATTATTTGAAATGTCATCTTTCTTTACTTTGCAGAAGAATTTCTGGGTCTTTCAGCTATTAAAAGTTATGAGACTTGGCATCAAGTCCCATCAATGCATTTTGGGGATGAATTATTTGGATTTCCTTAGGCAACCAAATGCCTTCATTGATTTCTGCGGAGGGGGCGATGAGTTACTCTGCTCTGTATGTTTAAGGATTATTTTACGCTTATGAGATCTGATCCATCCTTTCAAGTGCTTAAGAAAACAACATATTTTATATGACTTGTGACAGTGTTTCATAAAATCTCTTTTGATATTGAACAAACCTCATATATGTTTTGTTAAAGCAGAGTTCCACCAATTTAAAAGTCAGCAGTTACAAAAAGTGTAGCTGCTGACTTTTAATAATCACACACTCACCTGTCCCATGGTCCAGCGACACGGACACCCGAAGCATTGCTTCTCTCCCCCTCTTCTCTGCGGCGCCGGAATTGCAAACATAGGCGCCTGGCTGTGTCTTCAAAGCCAGGTGGGCACTGCGCATGCACGAGCCGCGCTGCGTGTTATCAATAGCCAGGCAATTTTTTGGGACCTGTGATGACGTGATTCAGAAGATTGCAGGAAGGGAGGGGAGGTAACTTCCTTTCAGTGTGGCAGCGCCAGGAGAGGAAGTGGGAGCTGGGTACCTGTGAAAACTGGGAAAAAATTACATGCCATTTGTGGCATCTCAGGGGTCACGAGTACTTAAAGGGGTTGTAAAGGAAATTTATTTTTTTCCCTAAATAGCTTCCTATTTGTGGCATCTCAGGGGTCACGAGTACTTAAAGGGGTTGTAAAGGAAATTTATTTTTTTCCCTAAATAGCTTCCTTTACCTTAGTGCAGTCCTCCTTCACTTACCTCATCCATCGTATTTGCTTTTAAATGTCTTTATTTCTTCTGAGAAACCCTCACTTCCTGTTCTTCTGTATGTAACTACACACAGTAATTCAAAGCTTTCTCCCTGGTGTGGAGAAAGCCTATTGAGGGGGGAGGGGGCGAGCAGGAGTGTCAGAACTCCCACTAACACACAGTTCCTTTCTCTATCTGTAAAGTAAAGAGTGTCCTGACTTGCCTGCTCGCCCCCTCCCCCCTCAAGAGACATTCTCCACACCAGGAAGAAAGCCTTGCATTACGGTGTATACAGACAGAAGAACAGGAAGTGAGGATTTCTCAGAAGAAATAAAGACATTTAAAAGCAAAATGGAAGGATGAGGTAAGTAAAGGAGCTATTTAGGGAAAAAAATAATTTCCTTTACAACCCCTTTAATGCAGAAGTTTAATTTTTGTGTGGAACTCCGCTTTAATGCTGAACTTTTCACTTGGATATACGATACTGCAGGCAAAGCTATTGGGTCTGTGTGCAGAAAAATGTTTAGAACTGAGAGAACACTGCTAGAATTGGCCACATTTTTTCCTATGGTGCATTCACATGGATAATTAGGGCACAGAGCAGCTACGGCAAGAATCAGTGGATTCTTGTGGTGGAAATCACAGGGTTATGCAAACAGCTACGGCTGGGAAGCCTGTACAAATGAATGACAGGCTGACACCAGCCGTGGCTGTCCACATGATATTGCACACAGAGTTGATAACCTGTGGATAGTAACAGACGATCTGCCCTGGACACAGGACCATGTTTTTGTTCTTTCATTGAATGAATGAATGAATGAATGAATGAAAACTTATATAGCGCAGCAGATGCAAATTAAATCGCCTCTGGGCGCTCGTTGTTCTTTTCTCCTTTGATATCAAAAGAGATGAGTTTTGATCTTTCTCCTAAATGCTAAGTGGTTCTCCTCCAACCGAATGCTGGTTGGTAGAGCGTTCCATAGTCTGGGACCTTGGACCACGAATCTTCTTTCTCCTTTGGACTTGTAGTTGGCTTTCCGTATCTGGAGGAGATTTTGATTGGTGGATCGCAGAACGCGATTGGTATTATGAGCTTTTATTTTTTCGCATAAATTATGGGGAGCATTCCCATGGATACATCTATGCATTAGACAGAGTGCTTTAAAAGTGATTCTATCTTTTACTGGTACAGGTTCTCAGTGAAGGTGAGATTGATTCCCAAGGTTTTTTTCCAGTCACAAGTCTAGCGGCCGTATTTTGAACGTCTTGCAGACCAGCGATTTGGTACTTAGGGAGTCCGAGGTAAAGGGCATTTGCATAGTCCAATCTTGAGTTTACAATTGCTCCCACCACGACCGCTATGTCTTCTTTGGGAATAAAAGGAATAAGTCTGCATAGTAGGCGCAGCAGATGGTGAGATCCGCTGACTACTGACCCTATTTGTGCGTCCATTGTCATATAGGAGTCGAAGATGACCCCGAGACTTTTGACTTTGGCACTAGGGGAGATGATTTTGCCCAGAATGGGCGGGGGAGTCCAAGTTGTTGCAGGTTGATTCATACGCTTGGCGTGAAACAGGAGAAGTTCTGTTTTCGCTCCGTTGAGTTTAAGATAACTCTTTGTCATCCAGTCCTCTATCAAAGAGAGGCATGTCTCTAGATTGAGATGGTGATCCTTTTTATTGCAAATGCGGAAATACAGTTGCGTGTCGTCTGCATATGAATGATAGAGCAGTTTTTGGCTGCTGATGATTTCAAAAAGAGGACGAAGATAGATGTTGAATACTGTAACATCGGCGACAGAGGGGATCCTTGAGGGACTCGGCACGATAATGTGCGTTTTTCAGAAGTTAAAGGTCCCAACTTCACTATTTGCGATCGGTTTTCCAGAAAAGAGGAGAACCAAGATAAATCGCCTTCTGCGTCTTTGGCTACTTCAGCTAGCCGAGTCAATAAAAGCTTGTGGTCTACTGTGTCGAAGGCTGGGCTTAGATCCAACAGAACCAGAAGACAAGATTCTCCTTCGTCTGCGGCCTCGAGAGCGTCGTCCCATACCTTGAGCAATGCTGTCTCCGTCCCGTGTCCGGGCCAGAATCCCGATTGAAATGGATCAAGTAGGTTGTGGGTATCTAGATGCTGTTGCAGCTGTTGTACCACTACTTTTTCCATTACTTTTGAGAGTAAATTTAGGCCTGTTATGGGACGGCGGTGGAGTGGGTCCTTGGGGTCCAGGGTGGACCCCAAGGAATTATGCCCTCTTTCAGCTGGGAGGGCACCATGCCTTCCCTGAAGGATTGGTTAATAAGCTGCGTGATAGGAGGTGCCAGGATGTCGGCGCATTCCTTCAGCAGTTTGGTGGGGATGATATTATTCCGCGCAGTGCTGTTACGCAGAGTACCGATAATATTTTTAGCAGCATGGATAGAGATGGGTTCCAGTGTGAACTTAGTTTGTCACACACGGTAGTTCAGAGGGGTAGGTTACACATCCTCTGTAGGTCACAGAGAGGTAGGTTACTCGCCCTCTGTAGTTCCCAAATTTATAGGTTACATTTCGCTCTGTAGTTCCTAGTGCATTGGTTGTGCGCAATAAGCTGTATGCGGAAGCCATGATTTTTAGGTTGCAGGTCCACTATGGCATTTTGTCATTAAGGAGAGACATAGCTGCAGTCATCTTCCCCCTTCTTCCATCTTCAGTTTATACACCCCTCATCAGTACTGTGATAGGATTAGCAGACTCTAACCCCAATACACATCTCAGTGACCTCATAAAAAAATCAGACTTGCAAGCCTAAGTAACTAGAGTTTTAACAGATACTTGGCCTGCCAGTCATTTAACATGCCAGCTGGTGGAATGGCCAATACACATTCCTGATTGACTGGTTATAAGCAAAGAATTAAAAACCTCATTTTTTTTTTATGACTTCCAAAATACTAACAGTACAGCCAAAACAAGGACATATTTTCGTCCATCAGTTAATTATTAATGTTTACCCTTATCTTAGACAATATGAGGAGCCAACAAGACACATTACCTCTCCTAGGTAAAGTAGACATCGGCCACCTGTCATATTTATATCCGTTCTGAAAGTAATTCAATGTTGAATGAATGAAAACTTATATAGCGCAGCACATGCGAACTGAATCGCCTCTGGGCGCTTGTTGTTCCTGTCTCCTTTGATATCAAAAGAGATGAGTCTTGACCTTTTTCCTGAATGCTAGGTGGTTCTCCTCCAACCGAATACTGATTGGTAAAGCGTTCCATAGTCTGGGACCTTGGATCGCGAATCTTCTATCTCCTTTGGACTTGTAGTTGGCTTTCGGAACCTGGAGCAGGTTTTGATTGGTGGATCACAAAATGCGATTGGAATTATGAGCTTTTATTTTTTCGCATAAATAATGGGGGGCATTTCCATGGACACATCTATGCGTAAGACAGAGAGCTTTAAAAGCAATCCTGTCTTTAACTGGTAACCAGTGAAGGGCTCTCAGAGAAGGTGAGATGGATTCCCAGGGTTTTTTTCCCGGTCACAAGTCTGGCGGCCGTATTCTGAACGACTTGCAGACGAGCGATTTGGTACTTGGGGAGTCCGAGGTAAAGGGCATTTGCATAATCCAGTCTGGAGTTAACAATTGCTCCCACCACGACCGCCAAATCTTCTTTGGGGATGAAAGGGGTAAGTCTGCGTAGTAGGCGCAGCAGATGGTGAGATCCGCTGACTACTGACCCTATTTGTGCGTCCATTGTCATAAAGGAGTCAAAAATGACCCCGAGACTTTTGACTTTGGCGCTAGGGGTGATGATTTTGCCCAGAATAGGCGGGGGTGTCCATGCTGTTGAAGGTTGATTCCTGCGCTTGGCGTGAAACAGAAGAAGTTCTGTTTTCGCTCCGTTGAGTTTAAGATAACTCTTTGTCATCCAGTCCTCTATCAAAGAGAGGCATGTCTCTAGATTGAGGTGATGATCCTTTCTGTTGCAAATGCGGAAATACAGTTGCGTGTCGTCTGCATATGGAGTGATAGAGCAGTTTTTGGCTGCTGATAATCTCAAAAAGAGGACGAAGATATATGTTAAACAGCACTGGTGACAGAGGCGATCCTTGAGGGACTCCGCATGATACTGTGCGTTTTTCAGACGTAAAAGGTCCTAAATTCACTGTTTGCGATCGGTTTTCCAGAAAAGAGGAGAACCAAGATAAATCGCCTTCTGCGACTCTGGCTACTTCAGCAAGCCGAGTCAGTAACAGTTTGTGGTCTACAGTGTCGAAAGCTGCGCTTAGGTCCAACAGAACTAGAAGACAAGATTCTCCTTCGTCTGCGGCCTCGAGAACATCGTCCCATATTTTGAGCAATGCGGTTTCAGTCCCGTGTCCGGGACGGAACCCTGATTGCAATGGGTCAAGTAGCTTGTGGGTATCCAGATGCTGTTGCAGCTGCTGTACCACTACTTTTTCCATTACCTTTGAGAGTACATTTAGGCTTGTTATGGGACGGCGGTGAAGTGGGTCCTTTGGATCCAGATTGGGTTTCTTCAGGATGGGTTGGATTATACCCTCTTTCAACTGTGAGGGCACTATGCTCTCCAAGAAAGACTGGTTGATAAGCTGCGTGATGGGAGGAGCCAGGATGTAGGCGCATTCCTTCAGCAGTTTTGTGGGGATAATGTCATTTGGCGCTGTACTATTGCGCAGTGTACAAATGACATTCTTAGTGGTCTCGATGGAGATGGGTTCCAGGGTGAACTTACCTGATATAGGGGAATTACTATGGGTGTTGTGTGAGCGGCTGCAGGGGGGATTGAGGGGGGAATTGTTTTGCTGAATGCTTTCACGGATTGCCTCGATTTTATTAATGAAGCAATCCGATAGTTCATTGCAAAAATCTTGTGTGTCTGTATTGGGGGCTTCAATACATCCTGGTTTCATGGTCTGAGTGACCATCTTGAAGAGTTCGCGGGGGCGATTTAAGGCGCTGTTGATAGCCTCCGAAAAATAATTTTTCTTAGCTTGGAAAATTTCTTTGCGATATTTTCTTGTGGTCGCCTTGTAGATGGATAGGTTTAGCTCTGAAGAACATCTTTTCCAGGTAGATTCTGCCCTTCTGCGTTCTTGCTTCAGTAACGACAGCTGGTTGTTAAACCAGCTGCGTTTGTTTTTTTGGATGCGGGTTTTACGTTTCGGCGCTACCAAGTCAGCTGACTGTAGCATGGCCGAATTTATGGCATCCAGTGTTTCAACGGCCGTTTGATGCGGCTGAGTTGTTTCTATTTTTTTCCTTAAAGTGGTTTTGAAGAGTTCCGAGTGGAGCTTCTTCTGACATCTAGTCCAGTGAGTTGTCACTGGATTTGATGTTTTTGTTGCGGGGGGGATTGTGGAAATAATGAATTTAATTGCATGGTGGTCTGTCCATGGCAACCTTTCATTTTCCAAATTTTTTATTTCCAGATCTTGTCTGAAAATAAGATCAATGGACAATAAATATAAAAGTTAGTAGACTGTAACCTGTAGGTATTTAAAGATAATGCCTATAGAAAACTGTATCTGGAATGTGGTCATAAACACAGTGACATCCCAGCAGACACACTTAGACCGGATGATTATTTCTTTCAACACCCCCCTCACTAACAAGAAAAGGGGCAACCGCTACAGGCAATCAACCCATAATAATATCCATCCTGCTAATGAAAAACAGGTGCTGGCTCTGTACTGAATGAGGAATTGGAGAAAAAGCTGGATGGCCACACCCCATTGCAACAACTTTATTAACCACTTCCATACCAGGCACTTACGCACCTTCCCGCCCAAGCCAATTTTCAGCTTTCAGCACTGTCGCAATTTGAATGACAATTGCGCGGTCATGCTACACTGCACCTAAACAAAATTGGCGTCCTTTTTTCCCCACAAATAGAGCTTTCTTTTGGTGGTATTTGATCACCTCTGCGATTTTTTTTTTGCGCAACAACTAAAAATAGAGCAAAGATTTTGAAAAAAAAATAAAGTTTTTATTTTTTTCTGTTAATTTTTTTGTAAATGAGTATGTTTTCTCTTTCAATTACGGGCACTGATATGGTGGCACTGATGGGCACCAATGAGGTGGCACTGATGGGCACCGATGAGGTAGTTCTGATGGGCACCGATTAGGTAGCACTGATGGGCACTGATAGGCGGCGCTGGTATGGGGCACTGATGGGCACTCATGGGCGGCACTGATGGGCACTCATGGGCGGCACTGATGGGCACTCATGGGCGGCACTGATGGGCACTCATAGGCAGCACTGGGCACTCATAGGCGGCACAGGTGGGCACTCATAGGTGGCACAGGTGGGCACTGATAGGTGGCACAGGTGGGCACTGATAGGTGGCACAGGTGGGCACTGATAGGTGGCACAGGTGGGCACTGATAGGTGGGCACTGGGCATGGATTGGCACTGTGGGGTGGCACTGACAGACACTGGGGTGGCACTGATGATCACTGAGGGGTGGCACTGATGGATCAATGTTGCCAATCAGTGCCCATGTGTGGGCACTGATTGGCATAATTTTTTTTACTGCCCCTTTTTTTTTTTTTTTTGCTGATTTTTTTTTTTTTTGTCCTTTTTTTTTTTTTTTTAAGTTCCCTGGTGGTCTAGTGTGGGCACTCCCTGGTGGTCCGTGTGGCGATCCGAGGGGGGGCTGCGCTGATAAACAATCAGCGCGAACCCCCCCTGTCAGGAGAGCCGCTGATCGGCTCTCCTGTACTCGCGTCTGTCAGACGCGAGTGAGGAAGAGCCGTCGGCGGCTCTTCCTGTTTACATCGTGATCAGCCGTGATTGGACACGGCTGATCACGTGGTAACGAGGCTCCGCCGGAGACTCGTTACCGAGATCGGAGGTGCAGGGTGTCAGACTGACACCCTGCATCACCGATCGCCGCGCTGCGCGCCCGCACGGGCGCCCGCGGCATGAAATCGTGCTAGACGTTTGAGAACGTCTAGTCACGATTTCATAACCACTTCCCGGCCGTAAATCGGCTATTGGCTGGGCGGGAAGTGGTTAAAGACGATAAAATCCATATGGTTACAGAGACATACGAGGCATAGGGACAAGAATACTGACGCATTTCACACCACTGTAGGGTGCTTAATCATAGCTTAATCATCACAAGAAATGGGGGCTGCCCCTTGCAGTTGCCAACTCTTGTGTACCTTAAAATGAAGAAAGATCTCTCAAGTTTATGAGAGACACTTTTCCACTTTGCTCATTGATTGAACCCAGGACTTGATAAGTATTTGTTTTCCTGTTGTGTTTTTTTTTTTATTATTGTTTTCTTTGTTATACATTTTTCCTGTAAATATTTTAGATTTTCATTATTTAACCATAAATGTAAAACTGCCCCTAATGCCCTAACACAACATTTAAAAAATCCCTGTCTTTTGAAGATTGCTAATGTAGTAAGATCTAGATATACTTGTCTGTGGTGACAGTGTGTGTTACAGATTTTAACAGTTATGCCGCGTACACACGTTCAGAATTTCGGAAATTGTGTAGGCTCCATCGGACATTTTCTGTCGGAATTTCCGACAACAAAAATTTGAGAGCTGGTTCTCAAATTTCCCGAAAACAAAATCCGTTCTTGTACATTTCGATCGTGTATGGACAATTCCGACACACAAAATTCTACGCATGCTCTGAATCAAGTACGAGATGGAAGCGCTCGGTCTCTGGTAAATCTAGCATTCGTAATGGAGAAAGCACATTCATCGCGCTGTAATGGACTGAAAGCACGAGGCTAAAAAATGG